>JACCGJ010019136.1:0-29060 GCA_013407085.1 Atriophallophorus winterbourni | reverse complement strand
AGGGAAAATGACAGTAAGACTCCAACGTGCTTCCGCATGCTTCAGCTGAGGGCCTTTCGCAAACCCATTTAGCACTGTGGTACCCGAGGCTTACAGAAATACTGCACAATTGCACAAAAAACACCAAAACACATACTCTTGCAGTTTATCCTTGTTCGCGGGGACGTAGCTAGCGGAAGGAAGGAATTGGATCATGTCGATTCGTTTGACAATTTGCAATTGTTCTTCCTCAGTGAGATACGAAGCAGGAACGGGTAAACCGGGATGTGGATAGTAGACGGGTTCCTGTGGCGAGAAAGGATGACGCGCGGGGAAGAATAACAGTTAAATCGCTCGAGGTTGTTAGTCACGTGATGTTGAATGTGAATGCATACGTATTCATTGGAGAAATTTTCGAAAGACACTCGGTACACAATTACAAAAATATCAACGAGATAACACCATCATTATCGTGGACAGCATTACATTAGTAACAAGTATATGGTATGAAAGCACAAGCCTGATTCATGCAGTTCCGCACAGTCAGAGACTGCACGTGGGCTAAGATACTGTCAGGTTGCCCAGGCCTAGACAGGATATGAGAAAGAAAATGGAACATGTATTAAGCTGTATGTGGAAACATGCTGGTGTCTCACTGCCATTTTTATCTCTATTTTCCCTCCTGATATATGTCTAGGCCTGGGCAACCTAACAGTATTGCAACTAATGTACAATCTCTGACTATGCCTGGATCAGGCAGGTAATCTCATACATGCATCCATCCATCCATCAATCGTTGATTAGCAATATCGATGTGAGGCTGCATTTGATAGCAATAAAGGCACTGTTACGCATGAGAAGTTTCACAGATAGTTGCCAGAAAGGTTTTAACCGCACAAACTCAAACTTACTGGAGGCGGTGAATGAATGGAGGCCGAATCATGATCATCCTCGTCATCGGTATTCCCAAGAAGGGGACCGGAATCACCAAATATTCCAAAACAGTTCCCCATTTAAAGTGTGACGCGCACGAAGTTCACTCACCAATAGCAGGGCACCATTTGAACACAACGAAATATAGGTGAGCAGCTGAAAAGAGAAATACCAGTTGAAAGGTTGAATCCCAGAGACACACATGGGATCGGACGCAAATTTAGTGCACCATGGAATCAATAAACACGCTTCAAAAATGTAGGTTGTTGCATAGAAGAATTCCGGTGCGAAAGCATAAACACAAAATATGGGTGCAATCTATTCGTGCTGAGACTGGACCTTAACGTGGTGCGATGGTTTGTGTACCTCCATGACACATTGAGCTATGCTGGATGGTGCTTTCCGGTCACTTTCAGAGCCACTCATGTCAGGAAGGTCAATCGATAGAGGTCAGACGAACACGGTCTTAACCCAACCCGCTGCATTGTGGATCAGGCTTTGGTCGAGAACCCTAATTGTTCTCCTGTCCAGGCATGAGTGACCTGATTGGAAACGTCGCCGTGGCGGACAAAGAATACCTGGCGGAAGACCCTCAAGCTTCTAACAGCCCCACTAGCCATCGTGGGAACATCGCGCTTACCCGGGTGGGGTCCGAAGGAACGTGACAATATGTGGCTGATAACACTCAGTGTGATGGCAAAAGAAAGGAACCAGTGGCGAGAATCCTGCCGTGCTTGTGTTCCCGTTTATCAGTGACCCTCCCTTATTTCAAAAAGACAAAAAAGATCAAAAACGGCATGTGTAAACAGACAGACGAAAAAACCCTTTTTTTCTTTTCATCATGTACCTTCTACATGGTATACTTGCTGGCACATCGTCTGTAAAGACTTGTGTGATAATAAAATAATAATAATAAAAATGAGTGACCTGATAGTATCCCAGCCTGCATACAACCATGACTATAACTACGAAACCCAACTCCATAGCGCACGATAAACAGGGTCGCCTTACCTGCTGCATACAGCAGGGCGGGTAAGCGAAAACAAACTACTGGTGGCTCTACTCTTCAATCTGTTTCTGAACCTTCTCCTCCCCCATCCATTTTGAACAACTCTCCGTCTGTCAATCCCAGTTTTAGAAAAGACCGCACTGAACATGTTGGAACATTTTCTGTTCGCGAATTTACAGATCACTTTCTGAAACCATTGACCTCTGCTCACATCGGAGTCATGAATGTCAGAACTCTCAGACACATAGGCCAGCAAGCTGTATCGGCTTTTACCTTAGATTGTCTAATTATTATTGTTTGCTGTTTATCGGAAACGCGCACGGATGTGCAATCATGCAGTATTTGTGTGCTGTGCGGCTAACATCGTGCTAAATTGATTGGCCACCGGTAGTGAGCTGCATGCTGAAACACGCTGGAGTCTCACTACCATTTCTATTTCTTTTGTCATATCTGTCTAGGCCTGGGCAACCTGAGAGTATCTCAGCCCACGTGCAGTCTCTGACTGTGCGGCACTTTGCCTGGATCAGGCTTGTGCTTTCACATCACATCTTATATGATCCGTCTATAATTACTGAACTTACTGCCTCAAACCTTTCAACCCCCTACTTTTTGCGCTGCTCCAGTGATTATGTAGCTGCCATTTTAGGACAGGCAGGTGTTGGTTAAGTGTTGAATTCACGTGCGAAATTCTGTTTGATCAATTTGATTCCTTGCAATAGCTTCTGGCCTGCGCGAGTGGCTCCCCGATCCCGGCGGAACTGCTTCTACCAACAGAAGGGACGAGGGCGAGTGGCTGGCGCCTGAAAACCAGTTCGCTTCGGGCAGATGGAGCTCGTTAGCCTGGGAGGGCATTTCATCTAGAGGAAGGAAAACCCTGATTTTAAACCTCCGCTGCCTTGCGGGATACCCGATCGCGGGAACGGCTTCAGGAGAAAACCCTGAGGAAAAAATCTGAAACAGAGTCTGGCAGACGGTTAGTTGGTGCACACCACCTCTTTCTGGCAACTTCCTGCTGCCTTGCGAGTTGCACTTGGTTGTGCAAAGGCTAGAGAAGCTGACTCGAACAAACGCCGAGTGGTGCTGGGGACGCCGCTTTGTACACAAATTTCCAAGAATCTTCATTGAAGCCGACTCATCCTCCAGGAGGAGATAGTTGCACAAAAGTAAAGTAAAAGTAATAGCAGAATGTGCGCAGTTAGACTAGCCACTAATGTTAGATCCAACTCAAAATCCTCTAATCAGAGATGCTTGATTATTGTAGCAACTTACGCCCTGACTAATACCAATTCCGACGACGAGAAGAACACCTTCTACGATGATCGATATGCTCCTTTACGACGTGCAAAAAGCTCCGAAATTGTTTTCTTAGCGGAAGATATTAATGTCAGACTGGGTCGCTTACAAACATCTGAATCACAATTAGGTGGCATGTTTGGCTTTGAAGGCCAACGCACAGAAAATGGTGAACGGTTCATACCATTCTATGCCCAATTTCGATTATTCATTAGCAGTACTTCAATGTTAATGCGACAAATGGCGCTCGCCGGATGAAAGCCAACCTTCGGCCCAAATCGACTATATCGCCATAAGTGCTCGATGGAGAGGTTGCATTGAGGACTGCCGTTCCTTTTGGAATACCTGCGTAGATTCAGATCACGCTCTTGTGTGATGTAGGTTCTCGTTAAAGTTCTCCGGTACGAAGCCATCGAATGGGAAACGCATTGCGGTCGAAACATTCCTTCAGCCAGCAGTTCAAGACATTTATAGGACCACCTTGAGTAACTCACTCCCAGTTGCTCTGCGTGCAACTGCCGATGAAAGGTGGAACAAAATAGCAGGGATTATGCGAGCCGCCACAATAACAGCCTGTGAGACTACACAATCAACCCCAAAGTCCCACTGGATCTCACAGCGATCTATAGAAATTCATCACCAGCGACGCCAAATACCTCATGGTCCTGGACACAATATAGAGCTTAGATGCGTGAGGAATGAACTTAAACGGAGCTTAAGACTAGACAGAGAAAAATGGTTGCTAAATAAGGTCGAACAAATGGAAATTGCAAATAATGCGGGTAACGTGCGAAAACGTTTCCAACTTATGTTCAAGATACGACAGATGCTTCGTAGATGGGAAGCATTTAGCTTCCATTCGTGTCTTGCATGGGTGGTCGAGGTTTCACTGCCGTAAAGTAAAGCATTTAGTACGCACGCGCTATATACCATCATCTTTGACTTTACAGTCAGCTAGCGGTTACCCCAAACATATAGAAGAGTAGGCACAAACAAAGTGGGATGAGGTGCCTACACCTCGAATGGAACATGCATTCAAACAAGTTTCGTGAAAGAGTATAAAGAAATCAGCATGGCAGCTTCCTTGCGGCTATCACTGTCATGCATCATAACAAGCTTTTCTCGTCACTCCGCTTGACAACATGCAAATACTCCAAGAAGATGATTGGTGCAAGACCGCCATTGAACACCGTTTCGGGACATATCCTGAAACGTAACTAGCTATTGCGATATCTGATTGCGGTGACACCAGTCTAAAAGTCGTGCTGCACCGGATTTGGAAAGGTTGCTAGTAAGGGTTTGTAACTGCTTATACCAAGTGACGGTTTGACCAACACGAGATTTACGCCAATCGGGATGTGGCGTTACAAAAAGAATCCGTTTTCGAAGTCGGTGGTCCGGCATTGGTAAAACGTGACCCAACGAGTGAAACCTGTGCAGGTTGATCCGCTTCTCTATATCAACATTACTACCGAACAACTTATTTCGGAGAGAATCGGTGCATATGCGATTGTAACAGCTAACACCTATAATGTTGCGGAGACATCGGTTGCCAAATACTTGGAGACGCTGAATGTGTTCTATACGTAAGGTCCAAGTTTCGCACCCATACAGTAACACCCCCCGAACTGTCGCTTTATAGACTCCACTCTTGAGTAACAGAGACAGTTCTTTCGGACACCAAAGGTGACCTAGGTTGTGGAATGCTACGGTTGCTTTAGAAATGCCTGCAAATCATTAGGTTTTATAGGGTGAACGCCTAGGTCTGAGTAAATGTTAAAAATGATTCAGATGTTGAACCTTACCGAAGACTTTGCGCTGTCGTCGTGGCTATCGCTTCTACAACCGTCGACATTCATTTTGCACCGGCATCACGTGAGAGATTCGAACAATTTGAGGAGGCTCGACAAGAAGTAGCTTCCGGTTGGAAGTTGTATTCGTCACCGTGAAACGATTTTGTGGAAGCGTTTTTCCGCGAGTGACAAAGAATCACACATGGACAATTTACTTGCATGCGAATAAACGAATCACACCGGACACCAAATGCTTCTGCGCCAGTTGAGCTGATTTGTCAGGCGATCTCGAGTCAACCAGTTCCTATCGAGCGTTCATCTCGTTTGACTCGATTGCCAGACCTTGACGATGGCTAGTGATATTCTAGATCTGTTTCTGTCACCGAACAGGCTATTACGAGAATCGCCGTTCCCTAGCAACTTCTCAGAAAAACATATTTTGCAGATGCGCTATTGATTTCGTTCGGTTTTTCTTTGCATTCGGCTCTTTCATCGATTATTCATAGATGATATGCAGATAAAAAAGCTATCATTACAGGACCTACAAAGTGTACATCAGGCATATTTCAAACGTACAACATACTTGTCCATATGGGCATCCATTTGCATTTTCGTCACTACCCCTCTAACACTTCTCCAGTTTCATTGCTCTTCCAGATCCCAGTATCGGAAGTCCAAGCGCACGCAGTCTCAGCTGACCCTGTTCCGGAGGATGTGATGGGTAGCGGTGTCCCGGGTTGACGCCATACCTGTCCAAATGCCACAAAAATCCACTGATGGTGCAGGCTAACGCGAATGTGGCCCGCTATAAGGCCTTGGAAACTCGAACATTTTACTATTCTTTTCTTTTCGATCCACCGCACAATCTACCCTGCGGTTTTGTACAAGCTCCCCGCTTTTTATACCGTTATAAACTATTGATCTATTGATCCAATGATTTTTTAAAGAGTCAATGGTTTCGGATGGTACCAGGTAAGTATGTACACAATTCGGACAGAAAATGCCCGTCTGACGGGCTATACTGTTGATAGAGTTCAAACGGGGGACCACACAGATGTAGCAAGGACGGTTTATTTGATAAAGCACTGTCCAAATGAAGATTGGTGCTTCTTGTTGTCGTATATAATGGGCTGAATGCACTATCAGTCTTCTGAGGCGCGTTTCTTATGGATAATAAGAAGGTACAAGAACAAAATTTGTCGCTCTGCGCTCTGATTCGTGGATATAAAAAGTCAAGCTGATTTATTCTTTCTTTGTGACGTGTTTTCAGATCCTGGTAACTAGTTTTGTTGAGCGGTGATAAAATCGCTGAATACGTTCAGTTCAGTTTGCACAGGACGATATGTGGCAGAGTCGCCAATCGAGCGTCCAGAATACTTCCGGTGGTAAGCCAAAAGAGCGTCCACCACTTCGAATAGTAGGTTCAATATTCTTCTGGTATGACTTTGGCTGGAATGCAACAGAAAAACTCCCTCACCCAACAGGTGAGGAGAGGCATTAGTGCGTTCCAACGACAAATTGAAGAACAACTATAAAATTAGGGATAAAAATTGGGAAACACAGAGCGCCAGATCGAGTCTAGTCTATCTTTGAAGCACGTTACTGAAGTAGAACAAACTACCTCTTCGGGCAGACAGTTCCAATGATTCACTACCCTTTCGCTAAAGAAGTGCTTACGTGCATTAGACCTGACATGTTGTTTTGCCAGTTTCAGTGAATGGCCTCGAGTACCTACCACTGGCGCAAGAGCATACATATCAGCCGGATCAATAGAACTAAAGCCTCTAACGATTTTAAAGGTCTCGATCAGATCCCCACGTAGTCGCCTTCTTTTTAGCGAGAAGAGATCTAGACTCAACAGTCGTTGTTCATATGACTTCCCAGATTGCCCTTTAATCATACGAGTAGCTAGGCGCTGAACACCTTCAAGTGTGGCAATGTCCTTTTCCAAGTAAGGAGACCAAGCTTGAACGCAATACTCGAGATGAGGTCTCACTATCGCTTTATACAATGGGATGAAAACCTCCGGGGACCTGCAGGATAAAACTGATCGGAGGCGAAAGAGCTGGTTCCTAGCGCGTTGTGCAGCAGCTGCACATTGATCAGCCCATTTAAAGTCCGCTGAAACCGCAATACCCAAGTCCCGGACTTTTGATACCCCAGTTATCTCCAGTATGTTATCAGGTCCAGCAACCTGCAGCTTCGTTGCAGCTTTGGACAGAAGATAGCTTTTGGAGAAGTTGACTGGTAGATCCCACGTGGAAGACCACTTGATGACCTTTTCTATATCCTCAAAAAGATCCTGTTCGTTCAGCGATCCGATAAACTTGACATCGTCTGCAAACATATAGCAGGGACACTTAAGCGAGGATGCCAAATCATCGATGAAGATAAGAAAGAGTAGTGGGCCTAGTACTGAACCCTGCGGGACTCCACTAACAACTCCTGCTTTCGCGGAATACATATTGCCTATGCGAACGCGAAAATACCGATTGCTCAAGAAGTTTGTGATCCAGTTCTTTAGAGGGCCATCGATACCCATTAGTCCAATCTTCATTGCAAGCAACCTGTGGTTTACCGAGTCAAAGGCTTTACAGAAGTCCAAGTAGAGAACTTTGACCTGGTGGCCTTTATCTAGCCTCCTAGTGACCTCATTAAGAAAACAGCATAGGTTCGTTAGACAAGACTTCCCTTTTAGAAAACCATGCTGAGCAGAGTTTAGCAACGAACCAGAAACAAGGTGGCGACAGATCCTGTCCCTAATAAGTCTCTCTAGGGTTTTGCAAAGGATATTAGTAAGACTTACAGGTATGTAGTTGCAAACTGAAGATCGACTGCCACCTTTATGTATAGGAATCACATCAGCCTGCTTCCAAGCACTCAGAATATACCCATACCTTAAGGATGCGTTAAAGAGGCGACCCACCGGTTGTGCTAATACAGGCGCCAGGTTCTTAATAACTTGAGGGTGAATACCATCCGGGCCCGCAGATTTATGTGGATTTGTTTCTACAAGCGCAAGCCTAACCTCATTATCAGTGAAAATTATTTCATCGATGATAGGAACGCTATCTGACCTAAAGTCCACTGGCATATTCGGGAGATCAGTTTGGCGATCAGGCCTCTGAACAGCTCGAAAATGTTCGAGAAAAGCCGAAGCCTTTTCAGAATCTGAATCTAGTTGAGAGCCATTGTCCAGTTGAAGGTTGCCTATGCAATCGCGAGTTTTGCCTTTGGATTGTGCATAGCTATAGAAACGCTTTGGGCACTGTCTTATATTACATGCCAGTCGTCCTCAAATTTACGTTTTGCCTTACGTTGGCTTCTCACAGCCTTATTTCTAAGTAGTTTATACCTTGTCCAGGCCCATTGTGTCTGAGAAGCTTTGTAAGTTTTCCAGGCACGGTCCCGGATTTTAATACCACGGCGCATCGATGGTGTCCACTACTGTGGCTTGTTGCGTCTTTTGACGTGCACCAACGGAGCAAATCTGTCTTGCAGTGTGGACAGACAATGGTGAATAAGCTGCCAGTTTGCTGCCATATCATCACCAGAAGATTGTGACAAGATCTGATCTGCTTCTTCTGAGACAACACTCCAGGCTACCCTATTGAAGTTGCGCTTTAGTTTCGGAGGCGGTTTGTCATACCTGAGAAGTAGCTGGAAGCTAATCATGATGTGATCACTTTTCCCTAGTGGGGAAAGATATTGCACCTGTCGAACCATTTGCTCATTCGAAGATATAACAAGATCTAGGACCGAAGGTTCACAGCCATGCCGTTCTACATTGTTCTTCAGCTACGGAGGCTGTGACTGCAATGCGTATTACATGACTAGTCTCGGGCAGGTATTCATTATCAGTGGGATTATCTTAAGCGAAAAATTACAAATTAACAGTTCCAGTAGATTGAGGACATGATGGTTTTGAAAACCCCGCGATTGTTTAGAGTGTTGTTTTTAAGCTGGAGCATTTTGAGAGACCCAAATCTTCCCCTTCACTACACTTTTCAATGACGTGTGAACAGATTTTGATTTGCACGCTTCGATATGCATTCGGAGGGATCTGGATCTTTAAAAGTGATATATTTTAATGCGAGGAGCTTGAGAAACAAACTGGATGAACTCTTTGATAGGATTAGATGGGACCCTCCAGCGATCATTGCGGTGACGGAAACCTGGCTCTCACCTGAGCAGGATGATCCCGAGCTGGCCCTACTTGGATATAGACTCTTTCGCTCGGATCGAACAGAAGCTAAAATCGGTGGTGGAGTTGCCTTATATTTCCAACAACATATTTCCGTCGCAGTGTTGGCTCGCTTCCAGCATTCTGCGGGTATCGCTGAGAGTATATGGTGCCGTATAAGGACTGCAGCTTCATTTGCCACGATAGGTGTCGTTTATCGTTCTCCCAATACTCAGGCAGATACTGTGATATCACAGATATGTCAGTATGGTAGATCCTCAAACTGCTTGATTATGGGGGATTTCAATGCTCCTAGTATTTATTGGACTTCGCTAGATGAAGGTTCTGGGTCATTCGAGCGGGTCTTATTGGACGCTGTGGTTGATGTGGGCCTCGTGCAGCACGTTTCCCATCCGACCAGAGTAGGCCCTACTGGGTGTGAGTCCATTTTGGACTTGGTATTCACTCACACGCAGTCCGATATTACTCAGCTTCGGACTAAAGCTCCATTAGGCTGCAGTGACCATGCCACCCTAAGTTTTATGTGGAAACGCAACACTGGCTGGGTACCAGATCCAATTCCCAGAAGGAATTTTTGGAAGGCAGACGCGGGTAGGTTACGGGATGTTGCTTCATCTCTCGATTGGTCTTTCGATCAAGCAGCTGATGTTGAAGATTGTTGGTTGGTGATCCGTAATAACATTTTGACAGTTATTGAGGTGGCTGTTCCGTTGTCCACACGTCGTCGTAAGGCGAAAGGCCCACCTTGGTTTGATAAGGAGATAAGGAAACTTTTGCGGCAACGTCAAAAGCTCTGGTCGATATTCGTAAGTCGGAAAAACGCCACTGACTATGACAACTATCGGCAAGCTAGAAACCTTTGTACGGCATTGAAGCGCAGGAAACGTATGTTGTACGAGCAGCGATTGGTTGACGAGTCTACTTGTGCACCCAAACGGCTATTCGCATACATTCGACGCCGCACAAAGGCGTCGCCATATATTCCTAATTTGATAGATACTAATGGGGTAGACATTACTGAGGATGGTTTGAAAGCTGAAGCCATGGCTAAGCAGTATGCCTCCGTGTACTGTCTGGAAGACAGTGATCCTCCCTCTGTCTCTAATGACAGTGAGGTGCTGTCTGATCTTGATGTAGATGTAGAGACTGTTAGACACCTTTTGGAACAGTTAGACACACAATCCGCGCCAGGACCAGACGGTATTCATCCGTTGGTTTTACGAGCACTATCAGAAGTGTTGTGCGTTCCGCTGGCCAGGTTGTTTACAAAATCTGTAACATTAGGGGTCTTGCCACAAGAATGGAAACAGGGTATTATTAAACCTATATTTAAGAGTGGGGACCCCAGTAGTCCCGCTAATTACAGGCCGGTCACATTGACTTCTGTGATCGGTAAAATTTTAGAGAAGCTGATCAAAAGGAAATTAGAGCACTTTCTCTTGGAGTGTGGGCGTTGGTGTCCACAACAACATGGATTCACCAAAAATCGCTCATGCGTAAGTAATCTGCTCCTGGCGCGAGAAAGTTGGTGTGCTTTGACTGATTCTGGTCAAGATGTCGATGTCATTTTTATCGACTTCAGTAAGGCGTTTGACCGCGTGCCCCACCGCCGATTGCTCGTCAAGCTGGAGGGTTTGGGTATTCAGGGTTGTCTACTAAAATGATCGAAGCATTCATCCCAGGGCGGTCAAACCGTGTCGAGGTGAATTGAGTTTTGTCTTCAGAGATGATAGCAGGCTCCGGGGTGCCGCAGGGATCTGTCCTTGGCCCATTGCTATTCAAAGTTTTCGTGAATGATATTCCGGACGCGGTAGCGATCGATTGTCTTTTATTCGCGGATGATCTGAAACTGTGGGCCTCTGTCAGTTCCTGCGATGGCCACAAGCAACTGCAAAAAGCAGTTGATGACTTAGTCAGTTGGACACATCGCTGGTCACTGCCTATCAATGAGGACAAGACAGTGGTCATGCGCATAAACTCCGATGACACTGGTGGTGAATACTTTATTGGAGGTAAGCCTATTAGAGCGGTGACGGTCGAAAAAGACTTAGGGATTCTGGTTATGGATTCGAAGGCTGACACTTGTCGGAGAATAGGCAGCGCTACCAGGATGCTCTGGGCGATTCGGCGTTCCTTTGCGGCCATTACCCCGCAAATGTTCCAGACACTTTTCTCTGTGTACATTCGTCCTCTGTTGGAATATGGGCTACCTGTTGCATTTCCTCAGTCCAAAGGCGAATGCGACTCCTTGGAGAGGGTACAAAGGAGGGGCACTAAGATGGTTTGTGGAATGCGCCAACTGGCGTACGAGGATAGGAGGAGCGTGCTGAAACTCTACCCCCTAGAGCTTCGAAGGGAAAGATATGACCTGCTCCTGACACGCCGTATTCTTCTCGGTAAATATGGAGACGAGTTTCTCCAGTACTTCCGATTAGTAGGTGAGTCGAGGACTCGTGGACATGACTTTAAGTTGCAGAAGCCTAGAAGGCTGAAGCTGAGTAATGCGAGCACGCTATCCACGCGTGTGGTGAACACTTGGAACTCTCTACCGAAAGAGCTCCTGTCTCTACCATCTGAACAGCTATTCAAAAGCGCGTTGGATCAGCATTTGTTGAGACGGATGGACTTGATCCCCGGAGTGATATAGTGGTGTTTCTCTACTCTCAGGGTTTGCCTTGTCAGCAGAAGTCACCCATGTCTATTACTGTGATGGAGCTCAAACGGGATTTTATCCCTTCTGCTTTCGATTCAGAAGAAGAAGAAGAAGATGGCGCCTTATTTGGTGGTAAAATCATGCGATCAAACTTCAGAATATGATGTTGAAGACACACTTGTAAACAATGTGATGGAAAATGTTCTTGAACGATCAGGGAATCCTAATCATGAGGAAAAGAAAGTTTGTAACGAATTGAGTGAGAGTAGTTTATTGATAACGTTTCGCTTCTGTCCGAGAAGCTTCGTCAGACCAAGGGTGTCAGTACGAACAGAGATCAAGCTTAAATGTCATTCACCTGACCAATCTCAAGCTGGTTAAGAACTGCACAGCCCATGGTGGGTTCTGCGCTCGATAAGATAGACAGGCGCGATCAATATAAACTGAAACAACATCATCCCTACGTGCCGTATAATCCCTCAATTTTCTTGGTCTTGGCCGGTGTGAATGACATCTGCTGACACACTAGGGGTCACGCAAGTTGATGTTTATCCGCTGCAGAACCGGACGTACGATTGTGGAGATATTAGCCCCATCCACCTTATTAACTGCATTCTTACCAGATTTCGTTATCTGAACTGCTTCAGCGTAAAGTCGTTCAATGTATGATTTAACCCCCCGCCTTATCACTTCTACGTTATCAAGATCAACGCGTGACCTGTGTCGAGCACGAGTTCAGCTAGTGCTGAATCTTTGATCACTGATTGCTATTCACTGGAATTGCGTAGCTGCTTACCGATTCGATTTGTGTTCACTGAGTTCTCTGGATGTTTGTCCGTTATATACTTTAGTGCAACCCTTAGAGTTGATATTATATACGCAATTCGTCGCGCAGATTGAAGGTGTCGAGTCCTCAAGAGGCATTATTAAGGATCGGAGCGTATCACCGCTTTTATACGCTACCTGTGTTAGTCAAGATTCGACTTATCCCCTCTGACGCTTCCTCATCGTAAGGTATAGAGACTTTTCTGCGCCAAACTTTTTCCGTTTTTGGTGCTGGGTCATTTACCCGTTTCAGTTGGCGTTTAATTATACTTTTAGGTTATCCAGGATCAGCAATCATACGACTAACTTCGAGATGGGCTCGTTTTTTAACGGCATCATCGCTGCACAACTGTTCAACTTTGTACAACAGCGATTTCGCAACTGAAATAAATACTTTTTGGGGTACGAAAATGAGTACCGCGGGACCGCATCTGTGTCGATTGGCTTACGATAGATCGTAGTGCTTATTTTACCATTCTTCTTTCACGCGAGACAGTCCAATAATGGAAGTGTCCATTTGACTGAGTCAATCTCCCTTGTAACTTGGATTTTGCGGTCCAAGTTGTTAAGGTAAATATCGACTGCTTTCGAGCTGTCGCGCTTCATGATGACGAATGAATTCATCGACACAACGCCACCATATATTTGGCCGAAGAGCTATCATTTTAGAGCTAACTATTCAAAATGCTCCATGTACATATTCACTAACAATGGGGAAATAGGTGTGCCATCGTTAAATCTTCCTTTTGTTTGTATTACTGTCCATTAAACAAGATGTGGTTCACTTTTCCACAAATCGCTATACCGTTGACGATTTGCTGTATACTCAGGTTTGTACGATCAGTCAAGGTAGTGTCTGAATTAAGTGCTTTTTGCTCATTTTTGAGCGCTCGTGGTGTCCGCATTCGTGAACAAGGCGTTTACATCAGAGCTAACCATCATCTTATCCTCGACAAGCGTTACTGTACTGAAGCTACGAACGAAATCACAAGATTTCTGAATTAAAGAATCCCTGTTCCCGACTAGCGGTTTGACAAAATGAGCGAGATGATTCGCTACTTTGTACATCTGTAAAATTGGTACAGAAGTTTTTTAGTAATATCTCTAATAGACCTTCTAGTGGGTATACTTCTAATTTAACTTCACTTGGTTCAAGGGTCATGGCGACCTGGTTAGTTATTGACAATGAATCACGCATTTTCACTTACCTGTAAACGCTGATTAATCCGTCTCCTTGATTGTGATCTTGCGTTTTCCAGACGATTAAGACAACGTGGTTAATGAACCCTACGCCTTCACCGATTTGCTCGTACGTCGTTTAGAAGCTGTGGAAGCCAAAATGTCCGGAAGCCCTCTCGATTATGCCTATGAAGGTGTAGACAACAGTTATCTCAACGATGCCCCTTTACCCCAACCCCGTTCGCCAACTCGTGTGGAATGAAGCTTTTTATTTAGTTGCCGCTCATTGAAATAAAAAGAACATCCTCACATGAAAGAGAACAGTGTTTATTGTATATTGTATTTGTTGCCATCTCATCAGTAACTTATTCGGGAGGAGAATCAAGATTGTTTGTGTTAAAAAAATCAAAAAGCTGTAATATAGTATAGTGTATATCGGGTGGCGTCTCCGCAAACCCGACAATTCCTCACCTGGAACCCCCAAGGGAAAACAAAGAGCGGGTGACCTAGAAATGCCTGGCGCTGAGATCTGAATACAGACACCAAGCAGATGGGGAACGCTGGAGAGACTTGTGTAGTATCTTGATGCCCGGAGAGAGCTGGTAGGTGGTCTATGTCTTAGACGGGACCAAAGGCGGAAGTAAGCGGGAAGTGATTACGCCGGGCCATTACAGTTTAATAACTGGCATTTGGCGAACAGCTAGCCACTTACAGCAACATACGGGTAATCGGTATAGCAATACTCACGTTATCGCCCGGCGTTTGACAGCCACTTGGACATTGCGTTCCGAATCATCCCTGAGGTCAACCAGTCCAACGCTAATTCATTCATTCATCCACAAATTCCACGACACAAGAGAAAGCAGCGTGGTCAAAAGAGTTTAATGCACACAAGATTCAAAATTCAAGATTTAAGAATTTATGGTATAAAAAAGCTCGTAGCTGTACAACACCACAGGATATTCGTATAAGGACAATAAATATATATACAAAAAAGATTGAGTCTTCTGGAAGATCGACAGTTTTGTAGTTGCAAAAAATGCCATGTATTGTGGCGGTATGATGGGTAAAAAAATATTCGTTTGGAAAAAAATCATGTTATATATACGGGATGTAGGGTGGAATTACTACGCATAAATATATCCAGTTTGTTCCTGAAAATCCTTTCACTAGATGATTGGACAACATGTGACGGTAGGGAGTTCCATAGGAAACAAACGCGCACCGAATAAAAGAACCGACGGCAGTTCCGGTGGGAATGTGGAATATCAAATGCAAATGGGTGAGTACGTGTGGCATGGCTTGACCGGAGGCGAAATAGATGCCTCAGAGGGTGCGCCTTGGAGTTCATTATTTTGTAGGTTAGTATTAGATCGAATCGAACCCTTCTGCGAAGCAGTGTATCCAAATTAAGCTGCTCAAGTCGATTCTCATATGGTAGGTTGCGGAGGCAGCCAACCATTTTAGTTGCTCTGTGATAGATCCTCTCGAGCAGCTTGATGTCCTTTTGTAGCCACGGTGCCCAAGCTTGCACTGAGTAATCCATCACCGGGTTAATATACGTATTTATGAGCATGGAGAATGATTCCCGGAAAAAATGTCCGAAAATACGCCGAAGCATACCTAGCATGCGGCTAGCTCGGTTGTACACTGCTTCGCATTGCATGCTAAACTTCAGACTTCCACTAATCCATATGCCGAGGTCTTTTTCTTTGGTTTGTCCATTCCAGTTGATTTGGTCCAAGGTTGTATGAGAATGGAAAATCTTTGCCTATTTGCAACATTTTACACTTTCGGAAGTTGAATGGAAGTTTATTTCTCTCCGACCAGCTGTTCAATAGATCCAAATCGCTTTGTAAGCGCAAACAGTCCACGCTTGACTTGATTCGCATCCAAATTTTAACATCATCCGCAAAGAGAACCATTTTGGCTGTGACAAGTTTCGGAAGGTCGTTGATGTAGACCAAAAAGAGAACCGGACCAAGTACCGAACCTTGTGGGACACCGCTAGTGGCCTCGATTTCCCCAGACATCACACCATCGATACGTACAGTTGCTTTGCGATCAAGAAGGTAACTTCTCAGCCAGACAAGAAGGCACCCATTAATACCAACATCGTGCAACTTGCGCAGCAGTATAGAATGGTCCACGCGATCAAACGCCTTTGATATGTCCAAGTAACACGCATGCACGCAACCACCATTATCCACTTAATCGCCAGACATTTAATAGCCGATCACTTAATTCCCATGGAAGGTATTCCAGATACGATTTAAGATAAGAAGATAATTAAATGTGTCCAATGACTCTTAAATATGATACAAATAGCAAAGGTCGAACTATATTAATTTACATAGGAAACGAGTTTCGGCTCGCAATTCACAATCACGAGTGCAACAAAGAAAAGGTTTTGGCGAAGCATACGGTGGCTAAAATGAAAGAAAAATTCGGTTGAGCTATCCTTTCCTTGCATGACTTGTTTCGGATGCTGATAACTCGTTTTGTTGAGCGGTGATAGATTCGCTGTATAAGTTCATCATTCTTTTGGAGCCACTTATACAATGACTGCACACCGTATTCCATGACTGGACTTAAGTATGTATTTATGATCTTTAAGAATATATAGGGCAAAAATTTCCGAAATACACGTTTGAGTAGATTGAGGACACGTGTTGATTTTTAAATGCAGTGTTAGTTAGATGTGAATTATTTCAACTGGAGCATTTTTAGACACCCAAAACGTTTTCTTCACTGCAATTTTCAAGGACACGTGAATCAACATGGTGTTTCGACTCTACTCAATTCCCAACTTTCATTAGCCTGCATTTGTTAAGTTGAACGGCAATATGTTCTTCAACGACCAGATATGAAGTTCATCAAGATCTTTTTGTAATGGCAGACAGTCCTCCAAGCGACAGATGCAACGCAATATCTTGATATCGTCCACAAATAACGACATTTTACATCAAACTATTTCCGGTACTTCATTGACATTGACCAGAAAGCGGATCGTAAAATGGGGAATTCCGCTAGTTGATGCAATTCGTTTTGATAATGCACCGTCAACACGTAACTGGGTAGTGCGATTTGTTAGGTAGTCATTGAGCCAATTCAAAGACTGTCAAGCTTCTACAGTAGTAGTTACATTCGAGAGCTTCTAGAATTGTGGTATCAACATCACAATCACTCAATGAGCACGTTCAATTGGATGGGATCTACGGATCAATGAGAATACGCCAACAAGTATGACATGCCAGAATACATGCTTATAATAGTAGATGAGGTCACAACGCAGTAAATGAATTCGAAAGATGCCTATCTTCCAGTTGCTTCGAAAGAAGATTCGCTGCTGATGTCATCTAGTTTGGTGACAAAACGTCAAGAATGGACTAAACTATCTCGTAAAGGAACTTCTACCTACATTTCTGTACATGAGCTACAACAATTGAATACGGTTTCTGCAGTTAAGCATCATAAATCGGAGACATTAAATTAGCAAATGTGAATGCGATCAACTCTGAGATGCATATACAGCCTTGCTACAGTCATAATCGAATATCTTCGATCAGAAACGTCAAAAAGATGTCTTCTTTGGAACACGTGATTTTCAAGTTCATATGTTACGATATCGGAAACGCCTTGCGACTTGCAAACTCAGAGAATGTATTTAAATGTTGTCTTGGTAGGAGTAGAAAATCCAAAGAAAACATGTGATTATTTTCGATGGTATGTTTTCAAACAGGAAACCAGACACGAGATTATGGATTATTCGTTTTAAAATATGTAAGGTTAGTATAAATTGGATTAATAATTTTCCAATACTTAGTAACTTACGGCAAAAGATCATACAGTCTACACTTGGAGATGGCAAACAGCCCGAACGTGAGAGTGGTGTGTAAGCGCAAGGGATGTGAGCAATCCTGTAACTGCTCCATTTCATTAATTTGATCGATTGATGTAAATCCATTGGGTGTATCGGTCATTTGAAGGTTGGCTGTGCCAATTTGATTAACAGTGGCATTCAAGTACAACTTTGTTTACCATTTATCCATCGTTTCAAGGCTCATTGAACCTGATCTTACTGTCTCCACCTGATGAGGGCAAACAGCCAGAAAGCGGTAGTGGTGTGTAATTGCGGGGATGTGAGCAATGCATCTATTAGCTCCGCTGAATTAGATCAACTATGTGAATCGTTCATGCAAAGTCGTACTCTGTAAATGTCACATCTTGAACGCATCCGTTCATGTCTGCACCAATTCTAGGAAACAATTAACTGATTGGTCTCAAGTGCCGAACACTACAACCGATACTTTGTAGATCTTAGATTGCAAGCGATACTGCAGGATGGATCCCAGTTCGCATACGAAGGAAGCCATTCACTGGCGTCCGCAAGGTAAACGAAAAAGGGGACGGCCTAAGAAAACTTGGCGCAGAACGTTGAAACGCGAACTACATGCACAAGGATTCACGGTGCAGACGGCAACGGAAGCAGCAGCAGACTGGAACCACTGGCGTGAAGTTGTCTTCGCCTCATGTGCCACTCGGCACGGAGAGGACTAAGTGAGTGAGTGAGTGATACTTGTTTACTTACTTACGTTACTTTGGTGTACGTTATAGTATTGTGACGAAACAGTGTTTACGATGCAAACTCATCCTCGCAGTCGTTTCAACTTTCAACGAGAGGAAAACCTTTTAATGCCACAATGATAGAATGAAAATGAAACACTTGAAATTCTCTTCACATATTGTGTGCACCGTTTCTATTATCATAATTGAAAAACAATATGTTTGGCTCACAATCTGTCCCTCCGCGAAAATATGTTTATGCATTCCAAACTGGTAAAACTAAGGTCATCTATTTTAAAGGACACATGAATTCATAAAGATCTGATAAGACCGTAGGGTAGTTCTGAGCAGCAACCAATCAGAGCGGAGAGTTGTACCTCCAAGCGACGATTATATTCAAGAATGTGTTTAAATAATTGTACAACTGCTGAGTGTCAATCAATTTTGGATCAGAACATGGAATGGGAATGGCTACACGTTGTGTGCTTGAGGACGTTTCTGTCGCATATGAGTGAGTTCATTTAACCGAACTATAAAAACTAACGACATTGGTGACTGACTATTGTTCCAATATAATACTGAGCACTTAAGTACTTTCCCAGATTGTAGAAGTCAGAGTATGAACCCGTTTGTAAATAGATATTGCGGGGATTCCTTGCAACACGATGAATTAGTCGTTTAACATTTTGGTCCATAAGCATTGAGTACTTGTTAAATTGATCTCCGTTTGTTGGTGACAAAAATGTGTTGAACGTTTTTTGCTATTCAAGGCTCATTGAGCCAAAGATTCATATCTCCATCTGAGGACGTCAAACAGTCAAAAAACCGTTGCATTATGTAAAGAAATTTAAATGCAATCGTTAAGAGCAAGTTTTGGATAACGTTTCACTTCTGACACAGAAGATTCGTCAGACCAAGGGTGATAGTCAGGACAGGGAAGATGATTGAGTAATAGTCAAACCCACACCACTAAGTTGACTTTACCGCTAAACAGGCTATATTACGCCTACAGTGTGTCACGTCTCGTGAGAATGACCAGGATCAGTGTTCGATTTGCCTACTAGCTTGTATTCACATCAATCAAATACAAGTGAACCTCGTCAAGGTCGGTTGACACAGCGGCCCACATGTGTAAAAGTACATACCTAACGGGGCTGAGGCTATTTTTCAAGAAAAACGAAAATGTAATTAACTAGTAGGTATAAGGTTAATAACAACCTTCCTATCACTGCCGAGCGCCATCCACCTTATTGACAGCCAGTTAAAACTTGATAGCGAGCATCCTGATCAAGAGTCAAAAATCTGTTGAGGGTAAAGTTTGGTTCACTATGCAAATTTTGATATGAATTCCCGAGTAAAGTTACGATGTCATATCGTTTTAGGAATCCAAGCCAATGGAAAATTTGTCTTCTCGCCATCTGAGGTGTACACATACGAAGGATCTCCGGTGTTTCTCCTATGCCAGATGGATGGGAATGTGGAGAAGGAAAGGTAAGTACAGATTCATAAATAGGAAGTCAATGCTTGGATGTTCATTATTTAGTGTTCGCTGAGTTTTCCCCCGTGCTTTACGGATATTTTTCTACTAAACTAGATGACATCATTAGTCTAACTTAGTGCGCAGCAAAAGCATCTTGATGTTTACCATATTTACATAAAGTTCGGCTGCATTTCTCGGCTGATTCTCAAACGGACGTTGCTACTCCTGCGCCGCATGTTGAACAAACCTTAAAATGGCTAACCGTGGCTTAACGGAAATAAGCGTCTACCAAAGAGGAACAACCACACAGATCAAATATAAACGTCAACATCAACCAGCCTACAGTTCTTATAGTCAAAGTCATTGTCCTCAACTAAACGTTTATAATCAGTCGCTTTTCAATGCCAGCGTCATTATCAGATCACGATAATTTTATCAATTTAGATTCAAAACAAAGTAATGTGTTGCTCACAACCCCCCGCACTTACAACACATTACTTTGATCATGCGTAAGTGCCTCGAGAATCACTTTGCGATTCTGTGTTTGAACATCGTGGTTCGTTGTACGAACCTATGTAACAGTGGCATTCAAGTATAACCTTGTTTACCACTTATCTACTGTTTAAAGACTCACTGAACCTAATCTTACTGTCTCCACCAGATGACTGCAAACAGACAGAAACCTGTAGTGGTTTGTATGTGCTTGGAATGTGAGCAACACATTACTTTGTCGCGATTTACGAACTCTTCCAGCCAATCGTCTAAGCTATTATGCAATTTCATCACGACGATAAGGCGTCACGTAGAATCACATGTATCAGCATATTCAACACATATTGCGTACTGCTGCCAGTCGCCAAATGACTGCGCTATTCCTTGAGAAATTGAGCTCATAGAGTAGCGGGTGGGGAAGAAAGACCGCGAAATATTGCGTCAGGTCATTTCAGGTCAACCAAAAATATCACATTTTCATTTTTCCGGTCCGACAAAAATCCCGTTATCCCCCCTTGAGCATTGCATCCGATTCGTGTCTGAGGTCACCAGTACCACGCTACTATTACCTGCACCCACAAATCCCAAAACACAAGAGAAGCCCATTGGTCAATCGCAACACACATTCCCATGTCATAAGGGCAAACGGGGTAACCACAACACTGTGCTGAAACGTGTCTGTCCCTGTTGTCTTTTCGCTGTGATTTGTCAATCAATTTCGTGCCATCAGGTAAACTGTCAGCCCTTACCATGCCAGGCTCGATTGACCGACCTTGACATCGATTGCGCTTGATGCGATGCATTTTCGCATGCTTCCAGAGGTGTTGTCGCTAGAATCGTTCTCTACACAATCCTTCCGAAACCCGAAATGGTACGAGTTCGCAATTGTCGTCGTCGGTATTTTTGGCGCCTCCTGATCTTGTGTTGTGCGGGAGGGTGGTGTTATGCGGATCTTCCGAAAGTTTGTGATTGGCGCTCATCGTCAATGCACTTCCCAACTCCACAATATGAGCGATTTATCAATCGAGTAATCAATATTTCCAGCATGGATAATTCTTTCATCATATTTCATCCCAATTCATTGAACAAATTGTTCTCCTTGTTCTCACGTTGTTTTAACGCATTGATTTTGTGTTTATTCCAACCAGTTACTCTTGGCAACGTGATAATTTACCAGCACCATGGGTCAAGGGATATCGATCGAATCGTCTGCCAATCAACGAGCGAGACGCTTTGGATGCCGAATCTCGAAGCTTGTGGTGGTTCGTGGATAAATCGTTCCTGAATACTGGAACGATTGACGGGAACTATGTGTGCGTTTTCAATGATAAGAACGGGTATGCAGTTTCAAAGACAATCAGGGTTGTTACGCTAGGTAAATTCCCTCGTCTACTCTCATAATTTATATATTATTTATATCAATTAACAATCTGTGCGATGTTAATATAATGGAAATTCAATATTATATAAAATCTGCTCACTTAAGTAGAACTACCATCATACAGGCCGATAAATTGAGGCATACATTTTAAAAACAATGAAAGCATTCTTTTGCGAATTTCAAAACCAATGCTTTTAACTGTTGAAAAGCGAGAGCTGCTTTCTGTGGTGAAACGTAATACCAGATACTTGGTGTTCGAACCGATCTAATGATTACAGCCTTTGTGATCCCGAAATGGCTTGCTCACTCATATGAAACGTTTCTTCTTCTTTTCCTTCTTCTTGATATAAGTAGAGGAAGCAATTTCCATGTCAACTTACTTACTGATTTCTCCGGAACGATAGATCTACCAAAGCTGTGCATCTCCAGACGAGGCAAATAGTTCGGTATATTAATTTATTCAAAACGGAAATGAGTCTTAGTTTGCTCAAAACGAGCACTCCATGCATCTACATTTGTCATCCCACCAATCGAGAACACGTTCTGCCCTTTGGATTTTTAATTGATTCTTGAACTGCTCAGTAGGCAACCAAACCCCATTTTGCTTGTTTTATTATTTGTTTTTGCCATATTATTCTGTAGTTTTTTGTAAAGCTGCATGCTTTTTAGACTATTAAAATTGAATTGAATTGAATTGAATTGAATTGAGTCCAAAAACACAACATTTTGCAGCAGTGCATTCCATACGTTGGTCACCCAACGCCTCAGCGCAATCCGCTTTGTTTTCTTTCGTTTATAACCATGAATTCTTATATCTTCTGCCAAAAGGCAGAGCATGAGATTTTTTTTATGTGTGTGAATATTATGTTACTGACCAATGCTGTTGGGATTCTATAATTCCTCACAAAACTATTACAGGTGATCAGACTGTAAAATGTGTCTGATGTCTCTATGATGTACCTTCAGTCACTGACAACGCGACTCGTTTTTTCCTATGAGGAAGATGACATTTTGGACTTTCTCCATTGTATTAAGCCATCGAGATCTAGTTGTACGTTCAACAACGACGGATTTATTATATTGGTACTATCTAACTTATCTCGGTACTGTCAAACAAGAAAGCATAATTCCTGATTGAACTTCTCAAAGCTGATAAGGTTGGCCTGTTTGGCAAAAATAGCCTACATAACGAACTAAAACAGTCAGCGAATTATCAAGCCCTAAACCAAGATCAAAATAAGCAAAAGGTTTCATAAGCAATATGGTAATGACAGGTCAGTAAAGCAGTGTGAAAGATGATATTGAAGAAAGAGAAAGAAACAACAACAATTCCGTTTCCGAATAACACAGCTCCAATCAGCAAGGGTCCGGCTCCCATCTTGTTCTTAGCCGGTCTTGCAATGATGACAAACCCAAGAATTTCATGATTAATTACAAACACTACCACAGGAGCTCAAATAAGTCTATGGAAACATATCGGTGAACCATGAAACTTCCAACACTTCGTATCGAACACAATAACCAATCATGAAAAGTATAGAAACAATTATTTTAATTACACTCATCTTTTATTGAAAGCTAAAATCCAAACCATATGCCTTTAAAACAGATCCTTTTAGTTGATACAAGCTAGCTGCAACTACGCCTTCAGGTACTCCTGTACTAACAAGCCTTGACTGTTACGGAAAACCAGACATGTTAATTCGTAAAAACGCTCAAACTGAATTCCTTGCAATCGTGTATTTTTGAACATATGTATCTGGATAAAGCAATATTCTGCAGGTTTCAAGCAACGTTCACTTTGCCTAAAGTTACTAACATAAAGATGCTGTCTAATCGTTTTTTTAAGACACACCGAAATCACCAACGCACGTTCACGTAGAATGTGACACAGATCCTCCACAAGCAACACTTTCCTGGCGAGCAACATCCAAGGTCACTCGACTTCCTTTAGCATCCATCGAGATGGTATCAAGCGAAGCAATGCAGCAAGGTCAAACACCGTCAAACCGAGTTAACGGTAGCGACACCTCATACGTCCATTGGATACTAAAAGAGGCGATAAGCCAGTTGGATGCTGGAACGTGGAACACCATTCAAAACGTGAGCAGTTTCGCAGTGGACTCGATTTCGTCCGACACATCCGAGGTGACCTTCCGCGTGACGCTGAAACTTGAGCGAGACAATGTCTACTACTTTCGATTGTATACGCGATATATGAACAAATATTCCGTACCTTCATCAGTGGTACCCGTATTTTGGCGTTCTTCCCAATGCACAACGGTGAGGGAGCCAGAATCATTCCAACCGCAGTTCATTCACGTATACGGGATCGGTGAAGGGAACTTGATCGTCAGTTGGCAAGTAAGTACAAATCACAACAAATTATGGTGGCACACCACAGGAACATGTGAATTGTTAAATGCACGTTGAGTCTGATTGAAGATGTAGCTTTGTTTGTTTACTGGCTAGTTGCAGGAAGTTATTGGCACTCTGTCAAAGATGGAATAGATGGATGATAAGTTTTTGAGGAAAGGGACAATGACAATTCACTTGCTTTTTTTAAAAACCTCTTTCTTCTACATACAAACTGAAAATCAATGGAACGACACATTGCCAGCAACGCTTAGAATGGTACCCTACCAACAGTATGCATCGTTGACCTGAATGCTAAATTAAACAGTTTAGTGGACATATACCACTGGAAAAGCTACAATAACATTTATCAAATAACCGGTTATCAGAGAGCAGATTAAAGACCGGTTGTCTCATCCTACAAGCGCGATATGCATTCGCCAATCTACTCGAAATTCTGGTGTGTTATACATTGGACGTAGGACTCTGAAACTAAAGGAACGAATGTATGAACATCACCAAACTTCATATTATTCACCACTCTTATAAGTCAACTACAAACTTATCTCACTGTCTCCAATCAATAAGTGCTGATAGAATAGGGTATCCGTAATAGTAGCAGCCGTAGTAGGATTATCCAGAACCCTTAACGGTCGAATGGGTCAAATTCGGTACACAAAATTTAGAGGTTTATGATAGGATAAATTAGACAGATCACTTCCGTATGCCGGGAGTATCGGATTCGGCACATGTTCTGCTCTCGTTTGATACGCGTTTGAGACGGCTGAGCCATGTAGCGCGCCAGTTGTCAACAATTTTCGGAAGTGAGGTGACGCTTGTAAAATAATTCAGGTAATTGAGGGTTAAGACTCTTGTTTGAATCCGGCGCGCTATATTTTTGCGAATCATAACCAATATAAAGTTTAACATTTTAAATTCTTTCTTGTTGTTCAAGTAAATTCATGTTTTCTATGGTTCAAAAGCAACAAGATTACCAATAATAATGGGATGCTAAAATTTAAATATAATTGTATAAAACTAGGTAAAGGAATTGGTTTAAGCTGTATATAAGTATTCAATGAACGAATTATTCAAAGCAAATTCGTCTAAAGTCGTTTTACGGTCATGCAAGATAGTGGAGTGCGCAACGGTAGAAGGTAAACTGTTACAAATGAAACAGACACCGACTGTAAAAATGCCTTCTAAAGTTCCTGCGGAAATGGAGTACCACCAGCACATTATTGGTTCCGATAATTTCTGTGTAAGTGATGGTTTGCGGTTTGAAATATTTTGTAAAATAGTAAAAGGTATCATCTGATTCGTCGATACGGAAAGTCGAATAGATTCAGTTGAGCTATCCTTTCTTTGTAAGGCTTGATTCGGATGCTGAAAACTAGTTTGGTTACGCGGTAATAGATTCGCTGCATAAGGTCAGCGTCCTTCTTCAGCCACGGAGACAATGGCTGCACACCGAATTACATGACTGGTCCTGATTATGTAATAAAGATACTTGGGAATATATTGGGTGAAAATTTCCCAAATACCCGTTTGATTAGATACGGAAACTAGTTGCCTTTTGAAAGCAGTGTTTTGTTTAAATTAAGGTTTTCAAACTGAAGCATCACCTGACACTCAAATCTTTTTCTTCACTGCAATTTTCAAGGACATGCGAACCCATATGTTTATGATCCTGCATTTGTTGAAGTTAAACTGCAGTTTGTTTTAAAACGACAAACTGTGAATCGTATTAAGATATTTTTGTAATTGCTGACAGTCTTTTGGACTACGGATGCAACGCAATATCTTTATGTCGTCCGCGAATAACGAAATGTTACATCGAAAGATTTCCGGTACTTAAATGACATAGACCGAAAAGAGGATAGGACGTAGGACTGAAATTTGTGGTGCTCCGCTAGTCGCTGCAATTTGTTTTGATAATAAACCGTCAACAATTACCTGGGTAGTGCTATTTGTTAGGTAGATATTTAGCAAACTATTAAAAAACATCCGTAATTAGCAAGCTTTTCAAGATTCTGCAGTAGATATTGTTATTATGAGCGCATGCATTGGAGACGGAATTGCAGTATGCATCAGACAATTAAGCCTCAGCGCAGTAATCATTCAAATGACCCCACAGAATTTTGTCAAGCTAGTCAGTTTATTTATTCTCCTAGTGATATTGAAGTGTTATTTTGAATCTTTTTTAGCATCAAGTAATCAAAAATGTTGCGTACGAGATGCAACAATATCAGGTGAACGTGACATGTGAGGACTGTCAAGAGCATCGTCTGCGGAATAGCTTCTTCACGAAACAGCCAACGATCATATTGGGTAACATCGGAGGACTCGTAAACCTGGAAGGTGAATATTTCAACGAACCAATTGAGACTTTTCGTCGGTATTCGGTACGTTTGAAATCACACAGTTGGTTCCCAATGTATAATGCGTAACATTCACTGAATGTTTCAAGTTTGATTAAAACTAAGCAAGGAAACATTTCAAGACTGGTGTGGGAAATTCAAGTTTGAAGAACATGAGGAGTAAGTAATTACGAATTCACATCTGTAGAGTATTTACCAACGTTTGTATTTGAGTGGGTTCTGGTTTCTTGCCCTCACGAATAACGTAAATTTCGATGAACAAATCCTCGTTCGGAATGCTGCGTTATTTCTGGTTTTGCAGGAAAATAGTAGCTAAAGCCTACACAAAGTCTGCTTGTCGTTGGATTCGTAATCCACATGCACGCAATGAGAATAACAGAGCGTGGCGACTTATTTACAGGAGGCTGCCTAGCTTAAGGCGAGCGCTAGACGTCCAATGAGACTTGAAAATCTGTCCCACCGTCTAAAGCAAAAACAGGCGCTGAGCTTACCGTGAGTTGATCTAGAACTCTTAAACGGTAACTGCTGCTTACCGTGCTATTATTCATAACACAGAAATTGAGTGTAATCTCCAATGGTGCGTTGAGATGTACGTCAGGGTAGTTCAATATGGAGAACTAGCTTTTGCACATTCAGCAAATGCTACCTCTCCACGGTTCACCGGACCCAAAGGAACAGCTAGGCTGATACGTTTGGATAACGAAGACGTCGCAAGAGTTTGCAGGACAAAGTTCAATGAAACTACGCGCTGCCTAACGAACTCCAGCTACAGATGTTTCCTTGAGGTTGACTCCTGGAGCCATTTCCATGATTGAATGTAGCTTGAAGTCGGTGAAGGTTAGGGGTATATGTTTTCTTTTCGTAGGTGGACCGCTTTTATGCACTTACGAAATTATAATAAATTTGGTTATAAAGATCGATTCACGTAGTACGTGATGATTTTTATAATGCAATTAACCATGTGTTGTTGGGCCAAAATATGTTAGTGGAACATGTAAGTTCATGAAACGTTTTTCATGAGGGCGTCCCTATCGGTATCACCATGAAGCTTAGTTGTGGGCGTGTGTCAACACGTGAAAACTCTGCAAAAATTCTTACGAAATCGTCCACACTGTGGTTCACGCTGTAATGATACGTTTTATAATGTTGTGGTGGTTTCAGAGAAAACATATTCAGACATATTCAAGGCTCACTGAACCTGATCATACTGTCTCCACCTGATGACAGCAAACAGCCAGAAACCGGTAGTGGTGTGTAAGGGATGGGGATGTGAGCACCGTAATACATATTCAGACTTATTAACCGTTCCCGCAATCGTTACTGCGTATGTGCGCTATTTAGATGACAAGTTTATGCCCACTTGTTTAAATGTGGGACCCTTTGCCCGTGAGAAACAGGAAAGGCCCTTCACAATGTTTTATTCTGCTCCAATATTTCTACCGATTTGTTTTGAAACAATTCAGTTAGGTGATACGTAGAGCGTGTTTCACGTGGCCTAGTATGCGCATAACACTTGTTTTGCAATCGATCAAGGCTGTGATATTTCAAAGCTCCAGATTCTTAGCCTCTGCACCTCTGCGAAAACACTAAGCAACATAATTGAGCATTGAACACAAAAATTTTGTGGGTTGAACTTGAACTCACACATACATCTATTGACTGATTGGCTATGGAATTGGCCGTGAATTCTAAAACAATATTAGATAAGGACGTAAATTTGAGTCGTGGCAAGTTGATACTGCTGTGATTGTCTTAGAACAGTGGGTTTATATTTTAAGAACAGCCTGTGGAATAGATAAATATGAGAGTCGTTTGTGGACACTGCATTGAAAACAGCTCAAGATTGCAAAATATAATAAATAGTCATATGGACAAACGATGTTGTAGCTGGCGCAGGGACTGCTTAGCGCTAATGATAGGTTGAAGTATAAAAGCGACCGATTAATTTGATGCACTCTCGAGTTAAAACTCATGTCCGACCGAGACTGATGTGTAGATTCAAAGCGAACACTCACATCTATAATGCTCATGAATTATACAGCTCCGTGTGTCTTTTGTAGGCCTTATCTCCGTTGAGCAAATTGTAGGTGCAATCAGTTCTCTTTAAATAGAAACAAAGTACTATGCTTCAAAATTTTGCAGACGGAAGCAGGTTCTGCCTTGTTGGGTTGCACATGCCACAGCTCTCACAGATCGTTTACCCAACAATGGCCCACATAAAGGTCAACTTTCTAAGTTTAACTTTCCAACAATACCAAACAAAACCAATATTTCCCCTACCTATCGCATGAGGTTATCTACAATATTCCAACCGAAATTGGACAGCTGCTATAATGATGTAATCCAGCATTGTTACGACTTTGCCCCTAGACAGGTATACTCAGAGTTGAATAAACATACATCACTAGTTCCCACGAAAGTTTCGGCAATGTGGGTTGCGTAAAACACAAATAGCCAAGTTTTAATCGCATGAGCATCAAATATTAATTTAAATGCTTTACCCTAAAGCACAAAAGTGCAGATTGTGTTTTACCCAC
>JACCGJ010019134.1:0-15105 GCA_013407085.1 Atriophallophorus winterbourni | reverse complement strand
GTAGGTGGCTCATTCCTACTACCACCCCCAGCTGTGACAACCTTTGGAACCTGAACCAAGAAAGGAATATTTTGAAGAGAAAATTTTCGTAACGACTAATGTGACAGATTCTTGTTTCTTTATTTTCCAAGAAGGCACATAAAATTGTGTGATACTTAGCATGAACATGACCAATGCTTTTGGTTAAAAGACTGTATCGCTTTTCATCAACATTGCTAAAAAATGTTAGCTCAAAACAGTACATCATTTCACAAATCTTGGCTTAATCTTTGTGGAAAAGATTTCATCGCATCTTGAACATATTATGAATGGGCAAGGTAACGAATTCTTAAGTGCTTTCTAAAGCTGTTATTAATGGTCCGATAGCACTACTGCATCAACGACGCCTACGCTGACGGGGTCAAGTGTACATTATTGTGAAGATCTTATTCCAAAAGAAATACTTGTAGGTTTACACTCAAATTCTTGACCCCGTTGTAGGCACTTGTTTCACAAAGTCGTTTATCAAACAGATACGCTTGGTGTTGAAATTGATCCCACGAGTTAGGAAGAAATCACTTTTGATCGCCTACTTTAGATGCACTGTGTCAAGTGCTATCTACAAGTGGGAGAAGAGCAGATACTGCTCTAATCTGGTGAATATAGATTAAGTCGAAGGATGTCAATTTTCTCTATCGCGATGAATGCATTTCAAGAGATTTCACCTTTTGAACCGGATTGTATAAAAATGAAAAAACACTAAAAAGCACGAAATCAAATGCGTTTGTGACGTACATAGTTGAAATCGTCTGAAGGAAGCCAACAACCAACAAACACTCGATAAATAGAACATGAGCGAGTCCAAATCCATAGAGTAATCATACTAAAAAACCGAGGTACTCGCTTATTTGTTGTGTTGCTTCCAAATTACGCCCTTAGAAGGAAAACTAACAATCGGTCATTTTCGGGCGTCATGAGGTTTCGAAATTTTGTATTTGAACATTGCGATCTGTTCAAGAACCCTTTCAAAAGGTAGACTAAATTTCTAACATTTTGGTTATGAATACTTATTTGTTCGTTATTTATTTAATGAGTACTTTGTTCTTGTTATCTCACTGTTGTAGAACAGAATGAATGAGCAGCAACACTGATAGAAGACAACGCCTGATTGTAAGGCTTTAATCAACTAGAAAATTCCAGTATACAAAGCTGCAAAAGAAGAGTGCAATAGATGAGACATGTGACAGTTATGATCAAAGTTTACGTATACAACATGACATTCTCCCCAGCCGTCAAACCTCTCGCGTTCGAAGATTATATGGTCTAACTCTTTGTTGCTGGGATATCAATTGATCCACGTTACATCTCGGTGTCGCGTCTGAATTCTCGACCGGTTCGTTCAATGTAGTGTGATTGTGGGATGTAACTTCTAATGAGTGAGGTGTCTCATTCATTGGACTAAGATGACGAAGTGACACCGTCTCCCCACGACCGTCAGACAAACGAATGTGGGCGTACTGGGGATTACTTTCTAACAGTTCAACTTCTGCGATCGGTTCATACTTTGATGTACGCGTATTTCTTCGGTACAGTATTGGTCCAGGCTCCATGAGCCAATGAGGAAGAGTAGTGCCGACAGGGGACTTGCGATTGTGTTTAAACATGCGCTCGTGAGGTGTTTCATTGGTGGCAGTGCACAGAAGTGATCGGATTGCGCGCAATGCATCAGGAAGCACATATTCCCAATTTTCTACAGATAAGCTCCTTTCTCGCAAACACAAAGATGTTGTTTTCCACAGGGTACTATTCCAGCGCTCCACTTGCCCATTACCCTGAGGGTTGTATGATGTAGTTCGACTCGTCGCTATTCCTAGAGAATGCAGAACGGATTTGAGTTCTGTAGACATGAACGATGAACCACGATCAGAGTGCACATAAGATGGCATACCGAATACAGAAAACAGTTCAATTAGTTTGGAAATAACTGTAAAGCTGGAGATATCGGGACATGGGAAAGCGAACGGAAAACGAGAAAATTCATCAATAAATAATAAATAACGATTTTTGGTTGTAGAAGGGATCGGTCCTTTAAAATCCATGCTCAAACGTTCGAATGGATGGGTTGCTTTGATTAGAGGCTCATTATATGAATGGAATTGTGAGCAAACAGCGCACTGTCGAATAACTGTTTTTACATCCTCGAGAGAAAAAGGCAAATTTTTCGAACGGATAAAATGGAATGTTCGAGTAATTCCGGGGTGGCACAAAGAGCAATGAATTGTCTTTAATTCGGATAATGAGTGAACATTCGCACAGAAAGCACGAGATAAAGTATCGGCCACGATATTGTCAGCACCTGGTCAATATACTATGTCATACGAGTATTGCGAAAGTTCAATACGCCAACGCTGGATTTTATCATTTTTGATTCTGCTGGCCACTTTATTATCGAACATGAAAGCAACTGATCTTTGATCAGTAATCAGTTTAAAATGATAACCGAGAAGATAATGTTTCCATTTACGTATCGCTTCGACAATGGCGCAAGCTTCTTTCTCAACAGCTGGATGATTGCGTTCGCTGGGGGATAAAGTTCGAGAAAAAATGCAACCGGTCGTCCGCTTTGATTGAGTGTAGCAGAGATTGCTACGTCGGAAGCATCGGTTTCAACTACCAGGGGCACGTTGGAGTCAATCGAGAAAAGTGATGCTTGGACCAGTTCGGCCTTTAAGGTTTCATACGATGCTAAGGCTTCGCCTGAAAGTGGAAAAGATTTGTTCTGAACTAGTGGATGTATCTTATCAGAAAATCTAGAAAAGCACTGTGAGTAATAGGCGAACATTCCGATAATCTTCTGTTGTGCTTTCATGTCACATGGCGGTGGAAGTTTCAGTAGAGCTTCGAAGCGATCTGGGTCTGGTTTGACATTACCAGCAGATACTTCATAGCCCAACAACTTGATTTGCCTGACCGAGAAAATACATTTGGTGCGATTTAGAGTCAGACCGTATTTTTCAACGACTTGTAGAAATTTGTTGAGGTTGACGTCGTGCTCCTTTTCGTCTCGCCCACATATAGTAATGTTATCAACGTAAACGAACGTTCCTTGAAGAGATTCGTCACGAATTAATTCATCCATGGCACGTTGAAAACAGGCAACCCCGTTGGTTACCCCGAAAGGGATACGCCGGAATTGATACAAATTGCCACAAGCCTCAAACGCCGTATAGAGTCGGTCATTTCGCTTTATTGGAACCTGGTGATATGCACTTTGTAAATCAAGTGCACTGAAGACCGCGAATTGTAAAATTTTTTCAATTAAGTCGTCAATTTTCGGCAGAGGGTACGCATCTAATAAAGTATACCGATTTATTCTCTGGCAGTAGTCAACAACCATGCGCTTGTCGTGTTTTTCATTCGTTGTCACCAGAACCTGTGCTCGCCAAGGTGATTGGGAGGGTTCGATTATATCATCATAGAGTAGTTTCGTGATTTCTGAACGAATAAAGAGTTCATCATCGTGACTATGTCCTCTTGACATTGTAGATGTAGGACGACAATCTCGTTGTAAGTGAGTGAAAAGTGATGTTGGCGGTAGCAGGGCAACCGACAAACTACAGAGAGAGAATGGTGGTTTCATTCCTTCGAACAGTATTTTGACTGATCGATGGCGTTGAAGAAAGTCGTGTCCTAACAAAACATCGGCGCATAGATTTGGAAGAATAGATAGTTTTATGTTTTGGTAGACGTCATTATTATGTACGAGAGACACAAAGAAATGGCTTTCCGTTTAGCTCAGCATGGAAGTAGAAGCCAATATGATTTGATTAGTAGATTCGAGGGCGGGCCAGCGATTTTGGTACACGATTGTATCAGAAAAGAAATTTTCAGAGCTTTCGGTATCGACCAAAGCTTGTTGAGGTACGCCATTGACAATTATTTGAGTATCTGCTTTGGCAAGACTGGTTGGGGCTGCAGCTGTAGCTATGGCAGAAGAAAGAAAAGGAGTAGCAAAAGACGCATGTTTCGATTTGTCATTTGGAAGGCATACTTTGTGGAAATGTCCTTTATTCGCAAGACTTACATAGAGCATCTTTCGCAAGACACTTATAGCGTGGATGACGATCGTATCCACAAAAGAAACAATTCGTACGAGCTGCCGCCACAGTTGCCTCTGGATTATCATAATTTCGAGCAACAGTAGAATGGGTTGTTTTAACAACGGCTGCACCGTAGGAACTGGGAACAGTTTGGGTAAATGAAACCGCCTGTTGTTGAGCGAGATCAAGTGCTTTCGCCTGATTGAAATCGGATTTCATATCAAGTGACTTATGTTCTAATAATCTTTGACGAATAGAGCTGGAAATTAGTCCGCTTATGAGAGCGTCACGAATAGCGTATTCTTGATTCTGCTCCGCGCTTACAGCTATAAAATTACAATCCTTTGCCAAATTACGGAGCTTCTGCATGAACTGGTCGAGATTTTCAGCGTGAGATTGTTTACACGTAGCAAGTAAATGGCGTGAAAATATTTTATTCTTAGATTAAATGTATAATGAGTGCAAAGCAGATATGGCAGTTTCATAAACGGTGTATCCAGAAATGAGTTTGTAGACGGAGGTAGACAGGAAGTGAATAAGAGTTTTCAATTTATCAGGGTTCAATGATTGAATAATGTCGAGGAAGTTTGTTAACATTAAAAACCAGTGTTTCCAAGATTCAGTAGCATCGCAGGAATCCGGATCAGTATCGAATCGTTCAGGGCGAAGAAGACGGTCCATTTTATAGTTGATTAAATTGTTGTACAACAGAATGATTGAGCAGCCACACGGTTAGAAGACAACGCCTAATTGTAAGGCTTTAATCAACTAGAAAATTCCAGTATACAAAGCTGCAAGAGAAGAGTGCAATAGATGAGACATGTGACAGTTATGATCAAAGTTTACGTATACAACATGACACTCACTTCCATGCAAACTTTCAAATTCAGATTTATTTGTGAAACTACGCCATTTGTGTGATTGGATGTAAAATGCAGGTTCATAACACTTGATTTATCGCACTCGTGTTTACCTTATTTGTTCATTTAGTGTGCAAGTGTGATCGAAGGGGTCGCAAATATATTCAAAAATCTTGTTGACACTAATATGTCTGTACAACAATAGAAATATTCTAGAAATTGTGTTTACATTGTTGTTGTTGGCCTTTTTTGTTCGATGTCGACCATGGATGTACATCACGATCGTATGAATTTCATGTTTTACAGCTTTTTGAATGACTAAACAGTCCGATTCGGGAGGAACCATCTCTCCCGCAGCGCTTGCAACGATAGTCAGAACGTATTCTCCGTTGAAGACATTGATTCCAAACGAACCATAAAGTACAGTGATCGCTGCAACCAATAGGGTTCTCGATCGACAGATTCGTAACATCGGAAAATCTTGCTGTGACCACCAAATCCAATATCGAAGGAACTTGTCAGATACATATCCTTGTAGGATTGTTTACGTTCTGCGCCAAATTCAGCTACAAAATCGTATCTAAGAATTCTTGTTGGGAATGTTCCCCCCTTTAAACTAAATCCCCCAGTTTATATCGGGAGCATTCAGATCTCCAAGAACGATACAGTCACCAGTGATACCATACCGTTTGATTTGATGACATAACGAAGGAACTTGAGCGTTAAGTGCGCGGTAAATGACCCCAAGTGATGCAGCGCCAGAACTGAAATTCACCTTACACCAGATGCTTTCGGCATTTCCAGCATCATGTTGAAATCTCTCCAATACTTTCACAACCTGGTGCTCTTCAAAGTAAACGGCAACGCTACCAGCATATCTCGAAGCTACTCTGTCACTTCTGAAAAACGTATAGTGTGGTAGCACGCACTCCATATCAGATACATCAATTGTTAACCAGGATATTGTAACAGCAATTATATCTGACTTCGCCAAGAGACATTAACCTCGTCAAGTCTATTGCGTAGACTTCTCGTATTGAAAAGCAAGAATTGAAATCTTTCCACAGTAGGATTGACTGGGGTGGGATTGACAGCGGCTTTTAACGAATGTGCGGCCACCTACGCACTACCCGAAAATCCACAATATGGAGATCTACCTCGCCAGATTCTCTACGTGCTCGCAATTCTTAGGTGGCAGTTTTTATTTTAATTCTATCCTCAGGAGACAGGTCACAGATTATCTTGAACGGCTCGCCCTTATGACCATGAACACCTCTTAGTACCATCTGGACATGCTCATCCGAAGCTAAAACAATTTCCAGGGTCCGCGGTTTATCCTCCTCCTTCTTTTGGCCAAGTCGAAATGCAGAAATGATGGTAACTCCTTCCTTCCCTTGATTAAATAGCTTTGAAAAAGTGGATTGTAGGAAGGTGCGTTCTTGCTGTAAACGTATCTCAGCCGTGTCCCCGGTGACAAGATTGTATAGCCCGGGTCACTAGGTAGACCCTTCGACGTCACGTCTACATAAGTTTCATTTCTTCCTGACTGTTGAGCAATCGGTGTTTAAGGAGAGCAAAAATTGAGTTCATGCACGTTCAATGTATCATCGGTAATAATACCATTTTGTAAATGGCTTGTTGCCGAGGAAGCGAATGGCACGCAAGCTTGCTCCACAGATAGGTGGTGTCTGTAGTCAGCTGAGGTTGAGTCAGTATTTATGTCTCCTTTCCATCGAACACTTTAGCGGTTTGAGTAGATGCAGCTACGACTTTATTCTGACTACCTCCGTGCGTAACACTTGATGGTGGAAGGCATATCTTACATACCGTCCTTACATCTTACATCCTAATATGTCATGGTATATTCTGAAGCCACTGATGAGTCTCTGGCTTTAGTCCTCTGCACCGAATATGCATCCATTTGAAACATATTTCAAATTTCACAGCTTTTGCATTATCTGAAACCTGATTAGATTACACAAGACAAGAGTCCCACGAGCGAGCAGCGGGGCACCAATTACCTTGAATCGTCGTTAAAGTATGTGCTGTATTATCTACTTTTGCAGATTTTCTAGTAATAACCATGTTCAAACCTGGTGATAGTCAAATAAAAACAAAATCGAAGTAATCGTAAGAAGCAAAATTCCACCTTGACCTTGAATTCGGACGAGGATTCAAGGTTGTGACAGTGAAAATATTTAAGGATACTGGTTTTTTTGAGTCTTTGAAGTCAAAGGCTGACCATTGTCGGAGACAAGGCAGCGCTATCACGATGCTGTAGGCCATTTGGCGTTCCTGTCGGGTAGGCTTTATACGCTCATCTCGGCACATGTTCGTCCTCTGTTAGAATATGGTTAACCCGTTACGTTTTCACAGTCTAAAGGCGAATGCAATTCATTTTGACAAAGTACATTGGAGGGATGCAAAGATGGTGCATAGTATGCACTACCTCGCGTAGGAGGATAGATGGAGCTTACCTAAATTTAGAAGGTAGAGCTTCGATCTGCTCGTGACCAGCCACATCCTTCTCGGTCAATGTGGTGACGAATTCCTCTGATTCTTAAAAATAGTAAACGAATCGAGGACTCGTATACATCAAATTAGGTTGCAATAAGAGAAGTCTTAATTTGAGTAATTCTAGCACGCTATCCACACGGGTGTTGAACATTTGGAACTCGCTACCAAACGAGCTACTGTCCCTACCACCAGAACAGCAATTCAAAGTGCATTGGGTCAAAGTTTGCTGAGACGTTGGTGATCGTCTACTATAAGAGCTTGTCTTGTCAACAGAGGTCACCCATGATATTTGTTGTAAATGGGATATCATCCCTTCTGCTTTCGTTGAAACGGGGTGTGAAGGCTCAGTCCTTAAATTCCTGGAAACCACTAAAAATCTGGTCTGCACGATGTTATATTTTGTCGAACAATATGATATCTTTTTTAGCTAAATATTCCGAGCAAGCGATGCGTGTTCCAGTTTTTCAATAGCGTAAGTTCTCATCATTGTGGACAAAATTTCAGGCGAGAAGTTGCAGAAAATCCGTCGCAACATAAATGATATTAAAATGCATGTTGCTATTTACGCTGCTGCATACCCAAACTCAAATGATAACTTTCTGAATTGAAGTGGCTTGCTAAGTTGCAACATCTGGCAAAACCAGGCGTGGATTTATAAACCTGTAAATACTTTGCACGAAGCAACCTGGGCAAACACCCAATAATGATCATCTGTAAGTATGTTTTGATTCCATGAATTTAACACCCTTGTGTGAATAGCCTCGGCTTTTCAGTTTTATAGAATTTGACTGATTTCACTTCGTAGAAAATTCGTTTCAACGAATAAACCTATTTTCACTGTGCTTTATAATGTTTATTGTCAGTTTTGCTGTGGGATATTTTGAAAGTATTCCACAAGCTCTTTCCGAGTCTCAACTGATCATACACTTCACCACCGAACGATTTATTTGTTTTTACAGTTGAATAAGATTTAACGGTAAGAACAACCAGTGTGGAACAGATTATGGAGGCGGGTTTTGTTTACGGTAATTATTGCGGATGTGCAGGATAAGTGGACTAATGATGTTGCCGAAAATGTTGCTGGTTGTAGGAAACCGAAAGTCGATTTCATGATCTGTAAGGATTGTTTTGATCTGGAAATTGCCAATTCTGCCGCAGTTTTTACAAACCGAGATTTTGGCTAGACAATTGGTACTAGAATGTCTAGTTGTACCACAAAAGTAACAAACCTGAATGATTGAAGTGGAGAGTTCATAGGAGGGCACGGTGTTGCGGATGGGTCGAAGAGAATATGAATAAGAAGTCGCATAGCTGAAGTTAAAAGTAGAATTGTATGGTTGAGAATGTTTATTGACAAGCTCAAGTGCTCTGGCATGTTGGTGAGCTTACTACAAGCATAGACCATGTTGTGCCGGACTTATGATATAAAGGAACAACTCAGATCCAAGCAAATTGCCGCACAGTCCTAAACTGCACGCGAGCTAAAATATTCTCAGGTTACCCACGACTACACATATAGAGACTGAAAATAAAATAGAAATTGTCGTAAGGTTCTACCTTGTTTTCGCGTGTGCAAGTCGTTTCTTTTGAACTAAGGTTGATTGCCGACAGGAAATAGAGCTATGTTTACTGATTAATCGAAATGTTATAAAGTGACAAATTATTAGAATTTAGTGTTAAATAGGCTTCTCACAAATACCCACGATGATTAAACCGAATCACAAATTCAAATTGTGAAAATGTACAAATTTGAGAGAGGTATTGAAGGTACAGAAAAAATGCGGACATCCATAGGCAGTACCATGGGAATTCGGGTCAGCGTCAAACTGTTGATGTTTAATCATGAAAACAAAGTTTGCAATGCATCGGTTATAGCAAGTATTTGGAAACCTTTCGCATCTGAACACAGAACAAGGTTGTCCGTACGAACAGTGTTCAGGTTTAAATGGCATTTTCTGGACCAATCCTGAGTTCTCTAAGCTAGACAGGGAGATCAAGACAATTGATCACACCACCTGAATGCGGTGTTCATCTCTAAATTTCTGGAAAATTTGTGGAAAACACGCCGAGGTTTTAGACACAGACCGAAAACATAAAAGAAAGACAAGTACGCCAGTTCAGCACATTTCTATCTTCAAAAGATAAATGTAGCTCTGCCAGGTCTTTTGATGACAGTGCTCGACAATATTCAAAGGTAATTAATTCATCACACAGGCCGCTATGGCAAACTGAACAAAGATAGTTGGAAAAGGGCTTAAACTTCTCGTAAAGTACAAAATTCCTAAAAGCTGAGGATGTTATTGCATGCGTACAATCCTCTCTCAACCAGCTAACTGAAAATCAGGCAGATGCACTGCGAAACCGTATATCTAGTATCATCAAAAACAACAACCAGAAAGGATGAACCTTACGCGAGATGAAAAAAGCACTCCTTAAATTACGAAACGAAGAGGAAATAGTGATCACTAAGATAGATAAATGATAGGCAACCGTGATTCTTTCTAAAAGTGATTATAGAGATAAAGCAGAGTCACACCTTGTTAAAGGTCCGCATCAGGTTATTGACAACCGAGGAGCTACGACCATTATAAACAATTGTAAGAGGGTTGTTTTAAAATACCTGCGAGAAATTAAGGAAAAACTTTGTCAAAGATTATGGTTTATGCTCTACCCAAAATCTGCTCAGACACCTGGGATCTATGGACTTTCGAAAATACATAAGGTAGGCGTCCCCTTCAGGCCCATTGTAGACGGCATTGGATCCCCGACACACGAAATGTCTGAGCACCTTGTCCAGCTTTTGAAACCACTGGTTGGTAACACTAATTCTTTTATTAGGAACTCGTTTAATTTTGTTGTTCGCTTGAGTACCGTAACAATTAGAGAGGATGAGATGATGTTTAGTTTTGACGTAAGCTCCTTGTTCACGAATGTTGACATTACAAGCGCTTTAGAATTAGCGAGCAATATGACCTTGAAGTATCGTACCAAATTGAGTGTACAAAAAATCATCAACGGTGTAGCAATTTGTCTAAATATGAACCACTTCTTATTTAATGGACAGCTATACAAGCAAAAAGATGATTTAGCGATGGGTTCACCCATTTCCCCAGTGCTGGAGAATATGTACAAGGAGCACTTCGAAGAGACAGCTTTCTTCTTCTTCGATCCACTGTAAACACATCCTGTGGTTATTTGAAGCTATGTGCTTATTTTACCATAAATATACTATTGTAATATTCGAAGAGATAGCTTTGAAAAACGAAGCGTTAAAACCAAAGATATGGCGGCGCTATGTCAACGATACATTCGTCATCATAAAACGAAATAGGCTAGAAGCTTTTCATAGTTATCTTATTAATTTGAATCCGAAAATCTAGGTCACAAGGAACTGAGTCTACGGAAGGGACACATCCGTTCTTGAGCTGTCTCGCGCAAAAAGACAACGGTATATCGTAAGCCTATCGACACGGATTCAATTTTGAGATTCACATTTGCGCACAAGACCCACATAAAAGGTAGGCAGTCCGTAGCAAAATCGCAATTCTACAAGGTTGACCGCCTCTGCAGCGATGATGCAGATATGAGACGAGCTCATGAAGAAGTCAGTCGCCGACTTGCAAATCATGGTTACCTCAAGTGCTTAATTAAGCGCCAATTGAACCGAGTTAAACATCCGCAACCGAAGACGGAAAAAGTTTGGCGAGTTACGGTATCTCTACCGTATGTCAAAAGCGCTTTCGAAGGAATAAGTCGAATCTTGAATAACGCAGGTATTAGAGTAGCATATAAGGGAGGTAGAACTCTCCGCTCCGTATTAATGCATCTCAAAGATAAGACTTCTTTAGGTTGTGCGACAAACTGCATCTACAAAATCAAATGCAGGGGTCGCGCGGGTGTTTACATTGGGTAAGCGGCTAGAGAACTTTGCACTAGGGTAAACGAACACCGGAAACGATTGGGAAAGCAACCCCGCAATCTCAGTGAATATCAATCACTGGTTCGGGATTCTGCCCTAGCTGAACACGTGCTAGAAACTTGACAACGTAGATCTTGATAACGTGGAAGTCATAAGACCGGGTGTGAAATCTTACAGGGAATGACTTCACGCCGAGGCTGTTGAAATAACAAAGGCTGGGGCGAATGCGGTGAACAAGGTGGATGGGGCGGATATCTCAACAATCTGGCGTTCGGTTCTGCAGCGGATAAGGATTAATAAACATAACACCTAATGCGCACATGATTACGTAAGCAGTTTGTCGGCAGGCGCTGTTCACACCTGTAGAGTTGATAAATAATTAGGGTTGAACACAGCAATTAGGGTGTGTGATCAATTATCTTGATATCCCCTGTCTAGCTTAGAGAACTCAGGATTGGTCAAGAAAATGCCATTTAAACCTGAACACTGTTCGTACCGACACCATTGGTCTGACGAACCTTCTGTGTTTAGAAGCGAAACGTTACCAAAAACTTGCTATAACCGATTCATTTCAAACTTTATTTTTATGATTATGGACTCCCGATCGGTCTCGAAATTTTTCAAATACCTTGTTGATGTTTGTGTATTCAATCCTTCTGGAATAAGATTTCTTGTTTCGTTGTTTCCACTATGGACGAGCAAACTATAACGCATGTAAATAATCAAAACGCAGAGATACAGAGGGCAAGTTTTCTACAATCATAATAGCATCGTTGAAATAAAAAGTCACAGTTTGGGCATAAAAAAGGTATGGATGTATGACTGATATCACAAGCCTGGAGTCAAATAAAGTACCTCAGTATCAGAATTAAGTAGGTTGAGCCTGCATAGACTTAGGCATATTTAGCGAGAAAAATAGCACGATGTTACCTGCACAGGTGAGAAGTACACTGCGATTGAACCTCTCGTACAACACACTGAAAACTTGTTCATTTCCATCAGTTTGATCGAATACAATACAATTATATTTAGAGCAGAAGGAGTACAAAAGTTCCATTTAAGCTCTTTCTTGAACCGGCATAACTACCAACGACTCGGGTATCCTGGAAGGTGGATTCGTTTCTCAAAGCAGTCGTCTTTGGCGAACCAGAGAAATTGATCGGTGCTGTTCTTGAACAGAGATAGACTTGGCGCTTCAACAACCTTGGTCGGAAGTGAGTTCCAAGTGCCGAATATTTTATATCAAACGACTGGCTTCGAAATATGACTGCCCTTAGATAGTTATTGTTAAATAATGTATAACCTCAAGCAACAAATTGTGCGTCAGCTCTCCCATTACCTATAACCTACTTCTTTCACAGCACAGTCTTTGTGAATGACATGATTGGTTTACGCCCTTTCTTTTTTTCGTTGAAAACGCTAAGCCCATGTTCAAGGTTTATACCCTTGCGTTGTGGTTCAACTCATTTCGGTTTCCAATCTGTGGATGAGGAAGAAAAGCAGAAAAAAGGTAGATTTGTAGAGTTTTATTATCAACTTTCTTCATCATTAAGTATTCCATGTTTTCGAAAACGTGGCTCAAAAGTATGACCTGATGAATGATGTTATGAGTATGGGGATTCATCGATTATGGAAAGATAACTTTGTTCGTTCCATCATGCCAACATCAGATCTTCGGTGTATCGATGTTGCAGCTGGCACAGGTAATGTGTATTTCAATTTATGCACCATGCAGGCGATATCGGTTTTCGCATTCATCGTTTCTCCAAACACATATCGCATTCTACTGAGACGGCGTCGCAATCCCCACATATCACACTGTGTGACGTCAACCCATCCATGATCGAAGTGGGGAAAGAAAAAGCGCTGAAGCATGGAATAGACAACAGTAAGCTTACTGGACAGGATACAGCCTTTAGTTACGTGGACCGTCTGTGATGCTGAATCACTACCGTTTGAAGATAACTCCTTTGATTTGTACACGATAGCTTTCGGCATCCGCAATTGCACGCATATTGAGAAGGTAAACTCAGTGTTATTTTTGAGCATTATTTGATAAAGGTACTTGACGAAGCTTACCGCGTTTTGAAAAACAATGGCCGCTTTTTCTGTTTGGAATTTAGTCAAGTTGCTAATCCTTTATTCCGCAGGTGAGCACGTTTTAACGGCACTTTGGCGTAAGATAACTCTGTGATTGAATCATTCTATCAATAATCTTTCTTGTTTGCCGACGATGCTGCCATCATTACTTACAAGAGCAGCTTCAGCCGCTAATGAACTTCTTTTACCTGTCATGCAAAGAAGTTATTTTAACGATATGCATGAACAAAGTAAAAGTCTGTGGTCATGGGACTATATCGCCTTCCATCATCACTGCTGTATGTATGTACGTATTAAATGACAAGCCTGATCCATGCAAACTGTCGCAGTCATAAACCGCACATGGGTTAAGAAACTGGCAGTTTGACCAGTCCTAAACAGATATAAGGAAGTGGAAATGGCAGCGAGACTCCTGTGTGTTCCGTGACAGGATGGTAAATCAATTTAGCACGTGGTAAGCTGTGAAGTACAGAATTAATGTACAGATTGCTCATCCACAATCGTCATCTTCAACTTGAACTAGTACATAATTTCACATATCCTGGTTCAACTATTGCGGATAACCTTTTGCAAGACATCGAGATTTTTACACGGACTTACAGAGCAGATATCATCTTGTCTCGTTTTGACTTCTGTGTCTGAGGCTACTGCAAATTAACTGTGAAGACAAAGATGATGGTATGCAGCACGTACGTACTAAATATTTTACTGCATGACGTGGAAACTTGGAAAATCAGCTAAATTGTTTGCGACGCTAGTGCTAAATCGGTTCTCCACCGAACGAAATCTGTGCACTAGAGTCAACGAAGGTGAGTTTCGCCCCCGGATGGGATGTATAGACCATATATTCACCTTGTGCAGGATTCTGGAGCACCGTGCACGGCAAACGATAGCATCTTTTATTGATTTCCGCGCCGCCTTCGACTCCGTAGACCGTGGTTGTGTATGGGACATCTCGCTATCGGATGGGCTCCCTTTAAATCTCGTTAGCCTAACTAGAATCTATTACAGATCAACGAGGTCTCGGGTTCGCCTCTACGGTGAAAAATCTCGTTAATTTAATTTGCACACAGTAGTCAGGCAAGGTTGTCAGTTATCGCCGCTTCTGTTCAACTATGTCGTCCACTGAATTATGACTATCAAGGGGTTCAAGTATCACCGGGTTTCTGGATCTTCAATCTTGCTTTTGGCGAAAATGTCGAAACCCTGCAAAGGTTTTTACACCGCATTAGTAGCGTTAATGTAAAAGTCGACCTCGAGATGAACGCTAAAACCAAGGCATTTATTTTATACCGTTACACCAGGCGTCCAGCAACGGAACATCCAGAGCTGGCTGATCTAGTATGTTCCAGTCTTCAAATAACTCAATTTAAGTATGTTGCCCAGTGGTCAGGCGAAAGTTGAAGTGAAGAGCAATGCATTTTTGCAGGTGAAAGGCATCCTTTGACGCAGGCCCCGGATCAGCCTCAAAACTAAAATAAGCAGCGATTCTCCGCTTTCCATTCACATCCAACGGCGGAGACTACACTGGTTTGGCCACATCCTTCGAAAAACAGACTCAACGCTCACGACTCAAAACCCATTCGTACGTAGCGTCGGCGATATGGCGATCAAGTGAAGAATTAGCTGT
>JACCGJ010019130.1:0-14270 GCA_013407085.1 Atriophallophorus winterbourni | reverse complement strand
GATATTGTTGTGGATATCCGAGCTATTTCAAGATTATCTCAAGAACTTTTATTTTATTTTCAACGGATTTGACCATGGTTTTGACTCGTAAATCTGCAAAAGGAGATCATGCAGCATCGACTGAAAGGAAGCCTCAGGAGAATTGGTGCTCCGCTGCTCACTCTGGGGATTCTTGTCTGGTTTGTTCGAAACAGGTCACCAATAACGCTAAAGCTGTTCAATGTGAAATATGTTCAATGTGCATGTATATTCGATGTGGTGGAATTAGGCTGGAGATATATCGTTGGCTTCACAAAAATTCATGCGATATCATTCGCACAATATGTAAAATATGACATCCACCGACTGGTTTTATCTCGCAGGTACTCAGCGTCAAGTTGACATGCCTTCTCCTGAGAACTCTGAAGGTCTTGATGAAGAGATTGTAGAAAGTGGCTCACCCTGAAAGGAGGATACCCACCGCACACCTTGTGTACAGGCAATTTGCGTGCAATCTGATTATGTACCACTTTTGCGGAAGTTGCTTCCTTGCCAGTACTCGGTTCAGAAGATCAAGTTAGTTTTGTTGGTGCAACGAACGTTCATAAGCCCAAAGAGGTCCAGGAACTACCACAGCTTGTGAAAGGAATCAAGAACAAAGTCCAGAGCTTTACCACTGATGAGAGTAGAAAATCCTACATCATTCTTTACAATGCGCCGGAGCAAACAGGTGCTTTGGCGTTAGACAGGGTTAAACAGGAACGCGATTCCTTAGACTCCGCTCTTTTTCACGTTTTCGAAGAAGAGAAAAAGGTGTAACGGTACTCACAGCTTTTCGTCTAGGCCACAGGCCAGCGCCAGGTGATCGCCCTAGACCGTTAAAGATTGTGTTAGACTCCGCTGAGCAAGTGACCTCACTGCAAATAAGGGGTTTCAGGTTGAATGGTAGTGAACTTGAACTCCTGTGTGATTTCTGAGCGGCGGATAGTGTGCAAATACGAGAAGCTACTCAGGAGATTAGCGAGCGCAGACAAGCAGGTGAAATTAACTTGCGCATTGTAGATTTTCGGGTTGTGAGGATGAGGCCAAACGTTCGTTGTGAGCCTCTGACGATAGGCATTCGGAAGGATCTGGATCTTTGAAAGTGATATATTTTAATGCGAGGAACTTGAGAAACAAACTGGATGAACTCTTTGAGCTGGTTAAACAGGACCCTTTAGCGATCATTGTGATGACGGAAACCTGGCTCTCACTCGAGCAGGATGATCCGAAGTTGGTCCTACCTGGATATAGACTCATTCGTAAAGATCGAACAGCCGGTAAAATTGGTGATGTGGTTGCTCTATAATTCCCAAAACATATTTCCGTCGCAGTGTTAGCTCAGGTATGAGTTGAGATTATGGCGCCGTTTAAGGACTGCAGCTTTATTTGCCTGTGATGATTGTTTGAATAACAATCAATAATAATCAATAATTCTGTAATTCAAATTCTCGTTGTTGAAGTTACATTAATCAATATATACTGTGTGATTCGTGTGAGCTTGGTTTGTTCTCACTTCAATTCTTGGGTCGGTTATTCAATTCAATACAATTCAATTCATCCCATTGCCACAATAGGTGTCGTTTATCGTTCTTCCAATACTCAGGTAGATACATTGATATCACAGATCTGTCAGTATGGTAGATCCTCAAACTGCTTGATTATTGGCAATTTCAATGCTCCTAGCATCGAATGGGCTTCGCTAGATGGAGGTACTGGGTCATTCGAGCAGGACTTATTGGACGCTGTGGTTGATATCGGCCTCGTGCAGCATGATTCCCATCCGACCAGAACATAACTTACTGGGTGCATGTAAATTTTTCACTTGGTATTCACTCCAACACAGTCCGATATTACTCAGCTTCGGACAGAAGCTCCATAAGGCTGTATTGATCATGTTACCTTATGTGTTATTTGGAAACGCAACATTGACTGGGTACCAGATACTTTTCACAGAAGGAATTGTTGGAATGGATAGGATACGGGATGGTGGTTCATCTCTCAATTGTTCTTTCGATCAATCAGCTGATGTTGAAAATTGATGGCTGGTGATACGAAATAATATCTGGACAGTTATTTTAGGTGACTGTTTCGTTGTCCACACGTCGTCGAAATGTCCCATTTGGTTTGACAAGGAGCTACGAAAACTTTTGCGGCAACGTCAAAGGCTGTTTTTGATATCCTTAACCCGTATAAACGCCGCTGACTACGACAGTTATCGGCAAGCTAGAAACCACTGCACTGCATTAAAAAGCAGAAAACCTATGTTGTACGAGCAGCGAATGTTGGACGAGTGTACTTGTGAACCAACACGGCTATTTGCAAACAATCGCCGCCGCACAAAGGCATCGCCATATATCCCTGGTTTGATATATGATAATGAGGTAGACAGTACTGTGGATGGTTTGAAAGCTGAAGCCATTGTTAAGAAATATGCCTCCGTGTACTGTCTCGTAGACAGTGACCCCCCTTCTATCTCTGAAATCAGTGAGTTCGTTTCTGATCTCAATGTAGATGTAGAGACAGTTAGATCCTGTTGGAACATTTAGACACACAATCCGCGCCAGAACCAGACGGTATTCATCCTTTGGTTTTACGAGCACTATCAGACGTGTTGTGCGATCCGCTGGTCAGGTTGTTTAAAAATTCTGTTACCCAAGAAGTCTTTCCGCGACTAACAGGCCGGTCACACTGCTTTTTGTGATCGGTAAGTTTTTAGAGAAGTTGATCAATGGAAAATTCGAACAATTTCTTTTGAAGTGCGGCGTTGATGTCCACAACAACATGGATTCATCGAAAATCGCTCATGCGTTAGAAAGTTGGTACGCTTTGGCTGATTTTGGTCAAACGGTAAATGTCATTTTCATCGACTTCAGTAAGGCGTTTGACTGCGTGCCCCACCGCCGATAGCTCGTTATGCTGAAAGGTCTTGATAATTGAGGATGTCTTCTTAAGCGGATGGAGGCATTCATTTCAGGGAGGTTAAACCGTGTACGGGTGAATGGAGTTTTGTCTTCAGAGATGATAGCAAGCTCCGGAGTGTCGCAGGGATTTGTTCTTTGCCCATTGTTATTAAACATTCTAGCGAATGACATTCCGGACGCGGTAGACATCGATTGTCTTTTATTCGCGGATGATCTGAAACTGTGGGCCTCCGACAGTTCCTGCGATGTTCACAAGAATCTGCCATAAGCAGTCGATGACTTAGTCAGCTGGTCCCATTGCAGGTCACTGCTTATAAATGAGGACAAGACAGTCGTCATGCGCATATACTCCGATCACACTGCTGGTGAATACTTTCTGGGAAGTAAGCCTATTAGAGCGGTGACGGTCAAAAAGACTTATGGATTCTGGTTATGGATTCCTTGAAGTCGAAGTCTTACACATGTTGGAGAATAAGCAGCGCTACCAGGATGCTCTGGGCGATCGGCCTCAATTTGCGACCATTACACCGCAAATGTTCCAGACACTTTTTCTGCGTATGTTCGCCTTTTGTTAGAATATGGGCTACCTGTTGCATTTCCTCAGTCTAAAGGCGAATACAACTTCTTGGAGAGAGTACAAACAACGGGACTGAGATGTTTCACGGAACGCGCAACTTCGCGTACGAGGATAGGATGAGCATACTGAAACTTTCTCCCCTGAAACTTTGAAGGGAAACGTTCGATCTACTCCTCGGTCAATATGGATACGAGTTCCTCCGTTACTTCTGATTAGTGGGTGAGTCGATGACCCGTGTGTAAGACCTAAAGTTGCAGAAGCCCAGAAGTTAAAAGCTAAGTAATGCGAGCACTCTATCCAAGCGGGTGGTTAATACTTGGAACTCTCTACTAAAAGTCTTTTGTCTCTACCATCAGAACACCTATTCAAAAGCGCGTTGGATCAGCATTTGTTGCGCCGGTTGGACATGATCCCCCGAGTGATTTAGTGGTATTCCTCTACTCTCAGGGCTGGCCTAGTCAGTAGAAGTCACCCATGTTTATTGCTGTAATGAAGCCTTAACGGGATTTTACCCCTTTTGCGTTCGATTCAGAAGAAAAACAAGTGGAAGCAAAATAAATTTCAGATAAACAACAACAACAAACGCCAAACGGACTTAACATGGTTTTGCATAATAGGCAGACCAACAACATAACGAAAACTTAATTTATTGATTGGAATATGTTTGGGGCAGATCGTGTATTCATAATGCAAACAAATTTGAGTGCAATCGGTTAGAGCAGTTTCAAGTGAGGTAAGTTGTCTACGCGCTCTTTGACCTTGAACAGTTAAGTTCAGTTGGCACATGACTGTAAATGGCTCATAAGCCAATTTAGCGTCCAGAATTTCTGTCAGTAGAAAGCTTTAAAATAGCGCCCACCACTGTCAAAGTTGGTTCATTGTTCTTTGGTTTCCTCGTCGTATGCGATGATACGTCAGATAGCTTCCAAGCCGTAATTCGGTCCCAGCATTTGTGGCTGCGACTTGGAATAACGGAACGGGTTTCTCTTCACCAAGCCGGTGAAAGGTTAGGTATGAAATATTTGTGCGTACATTTAAAACATGCCCTTTAAAACGAGGCATTGTATAATTGGATTTTTGTTTATTTTTTAATTGTGATAAAAATCGTGGTATAAATCTTAAATGAAAAATATTTTCATGCTAATTCTGTCGACAGGCGACCTGCATATTCATGCAACGATTTCAGGGTAAAGCTCATACCACGAGACATTTAAACAGATTTGAATGCACCTACTGATGTGCAAGCGATTAGTTTTCAAGCAACTTGTTCCAGAAGCTTGCCACTCTTTCACTGATTAAGGTTTGATCGCACGAGGAACAGGTTTCGCCATCTCTCGTCGCCCGAACCTTCCAGGATTTTTAAAGGCTTCTATTAGGTCACGCCGTAGACGCCAACGCCGACGTGAGAATAGACTTTAGAAAATTGGACGTTCCTTGTAGGTTTTACCAGACATAGTTTCAACTATTTTGGTAGCCAGACGTGGAACACCCTATTTTTGTGTTGTCTTTTAAGAAAAAAGTGGTCCAGGCTTGCACGCAGTATTCTAAATGCAGCTTGACAAACGCCGTATATAAGAAGATAAACACTTTCGGCGTTTTACATCTCAGAACGGATTTAAGCTTAAAAGGTTCTATTCAAGCTCGTTGTGCAGCTGAGGCACATTGCACAGCTCATTTAAGACTATAACTAAATCCTTAACTCTCTGAATAGATGTAAATCGATCACACTGTTATTTGCATTTTCTGTGATGTTGTCGACTGCTGCAGACAACAGATGACATTCACTATAGTTCAGAGGAAGATCATAACCCTGTGACCATTTAATGACTATTTCCATATATCTCAACAAATCACCATGATCACTGGGTACGGTGAATTTGATATCATTAGCAAACACGTAGCAGGGACATGACAACTGCGATGCGAGATCATCGATGAAGATCAGGATGAGTATTGGGCATATTACTGAACCTTGTGGGACGCCACTGGTAGCTTTGCGAATTCAGAGGTAGTATCGCCTACACGGACCTGGAATGATCTATCACGACGAAAACCGGTTTTCCAGTCGTGAAGCTGGCCAGATACGCATTTGGCCGTGAGCTCCATCTCTAGGAACCTGTGAATAACTGCATCGAAGTCCGTACTGAAGTCTAAGTAAAAGACCTCTACCGTTATCCTTTCAAAATCTATCTAAGAGCATTGAAGATATTAGAGACACGAACTTCAATTAAGAAATCCATGTTTAAACGTGCTCAATGACGAACTGTGCACGGGGTGGCTTCATAACCGATTCCTGGTTAGTCTATTTAAAACTTCACATAAAATACTAGTCACGCTTACTATCTAAAATTCTTAACTAAGTTTGAGCAACCTCCATTTGGAATTGGTTCCAAAATGGCTTTCTTCCAGTCATCTGGTAGGATGCGTTTGCTGAGCGATTCGTTGTATAACCTGCAGAGAGGCTCTGCTAGTACCGTAGATATTCCCGTTACAATTTTATGATGCACATTGTCAGGTCCGGCGGATTTATTTCCGCTTAGATTCTGTAGGACCTGAGCTACATCTTTCGTGCCAAAAACTACTTGGCTTAGAGAGGCACCCATTTACGTACTAAGAGTTTGAACTGAGTGAATCGCATCACCATCATCGATTCTATGTACGCTTTAAAAATAATGCAGCAAAGCTTCTGCCTTTTCGAGGTCAGAATTGGCTATCTCTCCATTGCCTTATTTTAGGTTACTCGTTTGCTCCCATGAGGTACCCTTAGGCTGAACAAAACTATAATAATTCTTGGGTCGATTTTAGCAGAGTTCGCCAGGTTAGATTCGTAGATTCGCTTAAGCATCCGTTAATACTGGAAGCCTTATAGCTCGACCAATTTCTATAGGTTGGTATGGATGTATATCACAGCCAGCGTATATCGGGCCTTATAATGTTGCTTTGTATGGTGGAAGTCCACCAAGGTTGCATATTGTTCAGCCGTACAGGTCGGAATGGACAATAAGGGTCCTGAATACTTACGACATTGCTCTTAATAACTCACAATTTATCAGGTTCAGTGAGCTTTGAAACAGTGGATTAAAGGTAAACAAGGTTATACTTGTATGCCAACTGTTATATAGGGTTCGTACAACGAAACACGATGTTCAGACACGGAATCACAGAGTGATTCTTGGTCAAGCACTCGAGGCGCTTATGGATGTCCGAAGTAATGTGTTGCTCACATCCCTATCCCTTACACACCACCACTGGTTTCTGGCTGTTTGCCGTCGTCAGGTGGAGACAGTAAAATCAGGTTCAGTAAGCCTTGAAACTGTGAAAACAGCCAAAAACCGATAGTGCCGTGTAAGGGATGGGGATATGAGCAACACATTTCTTTGGTCATCCATAAGCGCCTCGAGTGCTTGACCAAGAATCACTTTGTGATTCTGTGTCTGAACATCGTGGTTCGTTCGTAAGACCCTATATAACAGAACATACAAGTTTACTTGGTTACATTAATCCAATTGTTTTCAAGGCTCACTGAACCTGATCTTACTGTCTCCACTGACGATGGCAAACAGCCTGAAACCGGTAGTGGTGTGTAAGTGATGGGGATGTGAGCAACACATTACTTTGGTCATCCATAAGCGCCTCGAGTGCTTGACCAAGAATCACTCTGTGATTCCGTGTCTGAACATCGTGGTTCGTTGTACGAACCCTATATAACAGTTGGCATACAAGTATAACCTTGTTCAACTGACCATTTACATTCGATGTCATTGGTTTCAGAGAAACAATCACATTGTCAAGCGGAAATCTGTACAGTATTCCAGTCAACTCGATTTATATTACGCCGGTATTTTAATGGTGGTTTATGAGAAAAAGATAATCGCCTGAAATATCATGGTGATATGGTCACTTTTCCCAAAGGTGAGTCGTACGAGAGGTTTTGTACATCTTATCTACATTTAGACAAAATTAGGTCATGTGCAGATGGTGATTGTCCATCTCTGTACCAATTTTCTCAGTTATCTGCGGATGAAGTGCACTGGAGTGCATCCGTTGGAGATATACATGAGAAATTCTATTAGAGGTCATCTGAGTGTCCCAGTCAATACCCCGTACGTTAAAATCACCTATTAAACAGACTCGTGAGGCAGTTCTGAGCAACCTGGTAAGAAGTTCCTTAAGCTCCAGGTCCTCCTCCTCAGAAGCGAAGGATGCTCTGTATAAGCAACCTAACGCAAAAGAGAGCTTACCGTCAGTAACGATTGTTGAGACCATCTGGATGACAAAGGTGGCCATTTTGATACTAGAATCTTGGTATTTAATACCATGCTGTTTGAGTATTATAGCTCATCCTCCGCGTCGACCATCTAGTCTATTTGATCTAAGGGCTCTATATATAGGAAGAAGATTAACTGGAATAGTTTCTGTATCTTGAAGCCAGGTCTGTGATACACCTAGGAACCTAGATTTAGTTTTGAAGGTTTTCTGCATCAATTCCAGCTAAGTTAATTAAGTTATGTTTGTGTGTTTTACGACAATTCACTAATCATGGTCACAACGACTTGACATTCGTATAATACTGAAAACAACTGACTATAATACGAATCGATAATATAAGCAAGCACGAAGAATAATGAATTATTTTTTATCATTCTACTGTTCAGATTATTCCGATTTGTATATTCAGACATTAGTTAGCAGATAAACCAAGCAAGCGTTCAAGTTATCTTTATGCGAAAGACTTTTAAGGAGCGACTATTATTGTGGAAAAATTTATATTCTACCGCGAAGGAGTTACCGTTTACATTTTGGAGCGACGATACTTGCAATATTTGTCAAGAATGTTCTTTAGTACCTATGAAGTTATATAATAATAATGTATATTCTTGGATACACTAAGTCATGCCATGCATGATCATTTGTTTTCATGAATAAGTACATCAAATAAAACGGTAATCATACAAATGTTAAGGTCAAACCTATATAAAGTTTTGTGTGTGTTAACAACCGTAAAAAATAGTTGGATAACATTTGTAGAGATGGTAGCTTGTTTAAAACATAAAGTTAATAGAATATCGGAAAAATAAATGATGAAGGTTCATGTTTTTAACGAATACGACAGTAATTGTTTAAAATGGGATAATTACAGTTTGGGTAGGTCTGGACCGCAATGTTTATTCATGTATGATGTTCCAAATGCAACTTCAAACGCAGATAATTGTATAAAGAGTTCACTTTATCGGGTCACGGAGATATGAGTTGCATCGCCCTTTCAAGAATTGCGAGAGTGTATTTTGTTGAATTTCAACAATTCTGAAAAGTAAATTCTCAAGAAAAAAAGTTATATGTCACTTTAAAATTTTTTATTGCTAGAAAATATTAAAAGCCTTTTATGCCGTATAAGTATAAATTATCTATAGTTGTATTAATTAGAAATAGCTTACCTAATTTTTCCGGAGATAAAAAAGAGTTGAGTTGACAGCGTTTTTCTCTATATTTTTTCACATTTGCTTCTGATTCACTTTCGACTTGTCACGCGCCTTGTGCAAAATAAAAATTGTTTGCCTACATTGTTTGTTGTGAGATATTGTGAAGAAAACATTTGGCGTTCTGTGTTTTGTTGTCAATTAATATGTTTTATTTCTGTGCTGGGTCCGTGAATGAAAATCCTCATTTTAGACTCCATAAGCTTTATATCTCTTATGTAATAGCAACACGGTAGAAGTATTTTTTACCTTTTCAATTGTAATTTATTATGAATGGCAATATTTATTTATACTCCATTTACAAAAAAGTGCATCTTACAGCTGTATGCAACCTCAATTTCCATCTTGGATAACGAATAAATTAAACACTCTGATGCCGAGATCTGATAACGGCAAGCTTGTCCCCATTTTAAAAGAACTGTGTACCAGAAACGCAAGAGAATGCGAGTTTGTGTATGCCCTGAACAACATGTATTTGCAAAATTTAGCATTGCTATCAATGAAGAAATATTTTTATTATTGAATGTTGAAGGCATGCTGCGTATGACGAATTATTACTAAAATTTTAATACAATCAAATGGCAGTATGTACAAACGTTATTACATGTTCAATGTCAACTCTGCAGTGGAATTTTACGTTAAATCAAAAATAAATGTAAACAGTATCTATTTATTCTTTCAGAGAATCAATAAGTGATCTGGTATTAAACGAGAAAAATACTGGCATTGTGAAAAATCAATTATTGTTCCAGAGAGCTCTAAAGATAATCGAATAATGCTCATCGAATATGCGTGGTTTCTGTGTTGTTAAATTTTCGAAACCTTTCCTTCTGATAGTTCAAATTAGATTAGTATATCATAAATATGAGCACTTTTCTTGTCCGCTAGACAGAGAAAATTGATTCTATCAGGTTGTGGTCTTCTTCGGGCTAGATTCATTTAGATAGTTTTAGAGAAGTTTTGCTCAAATTAAATATTCGAAAACAAGTGATTGATACTATGAACGTTGTGGAACTCAATTTAATATCAGTACCAGAAGATCATCAGGTTGAAGGTATACGTTGAGAAGATCACGTATTTTGTATGATGAAGATTGAAGCTAGATGTGATTTGAAGTCTTGCAAAGAGGAGCATCATCTTACATATTTTGGAAAGAGATTCCACAGATTAGCATATTCAATCAAAAGAAATTGTTCACTACTCCTGTTCTGAACCTTAATATTTTATTTGTATTTTTCAGTGTTTTTCAATTCATAGCTAAAACTATGCCGTATTCGAAGATTCACACTTATTTCCTTATCATCCGAAGGCATTATTCTTAAGAATAATTGGAGATTGTGCTTTAGTCAGCAAAACCATAACGGACTTAAGTTAAGTTGTATACATCTTTCTCCTTAAGATTGTTTTGTGTTATAACCGAAAGTTTATTTTGATGAAGAAAGTTGCATCTTTTTCAAAACGACGCTATCTTATTGATTTATGATTCTACATATTATGAAACGATAGTCTCAAATTTATATGGTGAATAATTTTTAGATTACAATTACAATTACAATTATTCTTCTCCCAAATCCTAGCACATTTAGAAACACGGCAGTCAGGAATCTCCCAGAATAACATATGACGTTGGTGAATAATAATAGGCGCAAACACGATACCATTTACCGTATTCAACTACCATACTCCTTTAAACAATATAACTAGTCTCCCATTGACTACACCTAGCTTCATAGATCCCCTGGTCATTATACTCAACCATTCAAAAACTCTAATTATATGACTCTAAATGCTCCATTTTACAACCGATACACACCCCACACACGCCTTTTTATGACTATGCCATTTTTTCTAAAAAAATAAATTAAATATTAATTGCTCTAAATGTTTGTCTCAACTCACTTCCACTCTTTTTAATCCGCTCCTTCTTATGTTAGTATTCTACTTATAAATGCCCGATCAATTACCCCTTAAATCCAAATGCTGAAATCCTTTCTCATTACGAACTCAGTAGACATTATTCTTATAACTGAAACCTGGACCCGAGATGACCAGTCTGACTCGACTCTTATAGTACCCAATTACCAAATATTCAGGAATAACCGAACTTCGAAATGGGGAGGTGGTATTCTTATCTATGTTCATTCCAGGTTTAAAGCTGAAACTTCTACTTCACCTAGTCTATCAGAGATAGAAGATTCAACATGAATTGTATTACCATCCTTAGATCTCTTAATAGGTTGCATTTATTATCCACCGTCTTCAACCATCTCTAGAATCGATTCCTCAATTAATCTGTTTATAGAAGCATCTATAAACCACACGAAATACAAAATCATTTCCATTTTTCAAGACCACCTTATAAACGAATTTGTTACACTAATGATCGAAATACAAAAATGTCTATGAAATGTACATAATCGGAAACGCTCACAGTTTCAAAATATAACTGGTAAAATTCTATCCAAAATGCGGAAAAAAGAGCACGACAGAATATAATAAGCGGACAAGAAATTTTTACCTTTTCCGCAACCAAGAGTTAACTGAACACATCCATACAGACGTAAAAAACAATACTCAAATATTTTAAGCAAAATATAAATCCAGGTAAAGATCTTGCATGAAAAAATTTATGTTACCAAATGAAACCAGTTCTCAGCTATTGAATGCTGAGCACTCAGTAGATATAATAGGTTTATCAGTGGCATTCGATCGTGTCAATTACAAACTGCTCTTGCTAACGCTCTTTACATACCTAGTAGATGATAATCTTAACGCATCCATAAAGAATGGATGTTTGACCGTGAGATGTACGTGCAAATGAAAAGTCAGTTTTCAGTGTCAATTCAAGTTGTATGTGGTGTCATAAATGGATCGATTCTCGGTCTGCTTTCCAGTAGTGGAGTTTATCTATCTATCTATCTATCTATATATCTATATATATCTATATATATATATAACCAATCGATCTGCTATTGTATAATCGCTAGAGCTTTTCTGCACAGTCAATGCAAAGATTGCCGCAAGTTAAATTCTACTACCTGAATCAGAACCATAAACGAGATTTTTGCATGTTGCATGCCTGATCCCATGATGGCTATAGACCAAGAATACCACAATGTGCATCAGTGTATCGCTTAACAGCAAGTTCAACAACAAATATTTTATAGGTCCTTCGTATCCTTCGTAAAAGATTTGAGCGTGGTTATCCAGTGTACATCCGTCTTCATATTAAGTTTTTCATACAAGCATAGGATCCGTGTTGAAAATTAATTTTGGAAATTTTTCGGCGCAGAGGTACTGAGCTCATAATTGGAATTTCTATTTATTCTTACAACACGTGCCTCAAAATGCTCATGCTACAATTACCTCAACTTAGACGAAAGCAGGAGCGCAAATCTTAATTGGGACAGTGTTTGTTCAAACAAACCAACATTGTAGACATTTTTACATCTCATCATAAATAGTACGTTGAGATCAATGGTTACTGATGGCGAATGCTGTAGATTCCACGTCCCGTGATACAAGGCAATGTTTTAGTTTAAATAATGTATTCCCACAAGGTCATTTCTCACTGTAAACTATTCTTGTTTGCTGATGACATGAAAGTACTCATTTTTATTCAATCTTCGGAAACGCAAACTGACGTAGCAAAGATCAACAAACATTTAGCTGCAACATCCTTCCGGGGTAATAATAATTGTCTCTCATTCTCCGTAGAAAAGTCTTAGTTTTTGATTTATTATGTAAAATATCAGATTGATTTATGATGCCACGTGATTTACATTCCTGTGATTTGGGTTTTTGTCAGAAGCGATTACTTGCCCGATCCACAGCAAATCACATCCACTGGACACTTCGAAGTCATTAGCCTATGTGAATAATAAATGCAATCTATTAAAAGATCTATAGATGGTAATTAAATCCATGTTTAGTCTTTAAGTTCTGATAGAATAAGTGAGGTGAAGGATTCAGTGGTAAACCTGGAATGAACATAAATAAGAGTACCTCCACCACGTTTCGAAGTTCGATTATTCATAAATATCTGGCAATTGGGTGCCATTAGTGTTGAGCCAGGTTGGTCCTCTAGTGTCTAAGTTTCAGTTTTATGAATAATGTCTACTGATTTCGGAAAGAGAAAATATTTCAGCGTATGGATTTTATGTGTAATTAACCTGGCATTAATAAGTAGTATACTAAGAAAGAGGAAGCGAAATTAGAAGACGTGAAGGTAGAGTTGAGCAAACATTTAAGACAATTAATATTCAATTTATCAGTTTTTGTAAAAAACGTCATGTTCATTACAGGCGTGTTATTAATTGAAGTGTGTACCAGTTGAAAATGGGGGGTTTCAAATCATGTAATCAGAATAATAAAATGGTTGAATAGAATGACCATTTGAGTAAGATGAGTGTGTATAAATTCGGTCGTACTCAATAGGGGTCAAGTTATACTGCGTATGGCGTGTGAACTCTCTCTCATCTTATGACATCCTCACAAATTCAAAGAAATCTATTAGCTCGAAATGTCAGGTGGCCTGACAATCTTGCAGACTACGCCGATTCATTGTTTTCTTTCAAGCCTTCAGTTTCTTCAACGCTTCTGTTTTCATTATTGTAGATTTTAATTATGGTACATAGTTCGTCATTATTTCGTTGCAGTGCATAAATGTGTGTAAACAAAAATATCAAAATTTTTTTTAACTCTGTTATGATGGACAATATAAGAGATTATGTCGCGATCTTTATGAAAAGGTTTTTAAATTATCAATATTATTATGACTTTTAGAAACTGAAATTTGTTATCAAATCCATTTGCAACAAATTAAAAAGATTTTTCGGAAAATATTAATACACCATGGGAACACCGTCTGCACTTAAAGGTTGCTGTTAGTAAACCAACAATAAACAAGAAATTCTTTCCTATTGTGCTCTAATATAATATTCGGTCATTTTGTTGAGAATTCATGGAGGTTCATTTAACATTGAATAGCTTATTTTATTCCCGATTTGTTGTAAATATGTTTGGAGAATCCTGGCACCACAATCTAATCGATTATTGTCTGACTTCCATTGAATGTTTCAATCAATTTACTCTTGATCAACAATGCACTTCAAGAAATCGTAATGGCGAAGTGATTGCGTATATTAAAATACTATGATTTCGTAATGCGAAAGTACGTTTTCATAAAATCACATTAACATTTTCTCGTCTGGCATATGTGTGTAAACCCTGCTTTTCAATTTCATTAATATGTATACCTCCTAACTGCTCTTC
>JACCGJ010019128.1:0-14854 GCA_013407085.1 Atriophallophorus winterbourni | reverse complement strand
AGCTATTTTAATACCAATCAAGGCAAATTCAAGTTTAAAAATTTCAACATGTTTACTCCACAACACGGTTACGTAAATGAATTACTTACGCTGATTATTTTGGCAAACGTAGCATTTAAGTGAATGATTCGTTGCCTCAGAATACGTTTCCGTAGAAGACTGCGAACTCTGACTAGGATCAGGACGATGCATTATTTCAGCTGAGTATTTGATAACGTAATCGGGCAATTTAGTGGTCCACAAATCATGTACTACGAGACAGGAAGCTCCAGATGGTGATATCCAGGTTTGCTTTTTATCAACATAACGACTAACGCGAAATCTGGAAACAGACGAAGATGCACGAGATCTTGAATTGGCTTCGTCATCTTCCATCATTTGAGGTTTAATTGTTTTTTGAAATTTTTTCAATGATCTTGTGTGAGGAGTGGTGTCACAACGGGAAATACGGCGTCTTCTTTTGGTAGATTTCTTAGGTGCACTAGCGGGTTGTGTCACTTCTTTTCCTGCGAATTGGTCATCCTGAGCAATCTTTTCTCTTTTGATACTTAAAAGAACAAAGCCGGGTTTTGTACGACCCATCATATTAGCAACAATTTCACTATTCTCTTCACAAGGCAAATCCAAGGAACCTTTATTTAAACAATTCTTGAGGTCTGTCAGAGTGAATGCCTGTGTATCACGCACCTGTGCATTTTTGACCTCTTGCTCTTCACTAGGCACAGAATGTTGTGGTAAAGGGTGAAGAACCAACCGCGTAGATGGACAACCCATCATATATCCAGCTGATTCTGACGGTATCTCCGTTTGAAAATTTTCATCACGTGGCTTGATTTGGAATATTAATTCTGGGTCTCTTTGAAAAGTTGCTTCAACAGGAACGAGAAATGTCGAAATGTTTTCTGAGTCTCCTGGTGATTTGAACTCGGTAAATTCAGTTGGTGTTTCGATAGCACAGCCCTGATCACGATAATCCTGTTTTGGATTCGACAAAGTATCAGCATCGTATTGCCTCGAATTATAAAGGGCTATCAGATGCTTTAACAACAGAATTTGCAATTCTGCGGTTAGATCTGTATTTGTAGAGGGCGATACTGTAGTGATTGGTGGAACTTCGCCATTGGGAATTTCTGTGGACATATTATGTGAAATATGGTTGTCAGCACAGCGGTCAGCAGCGTTGGCCACATCTTCTGATGCATATGGAAAAAGCAAACCATGACACACAGGTTGTTGAGAATCATTGATATTACCATGTGAGTCTGAAGGGTAAACCGGAGAGAAAGTCAATGGAACCGATGATGGACTACAGGGCATATAAACAACATCACTCTGAGCTGTTAGAAGATCTGAAGATATTTCAAGAGGATAGGCACTGAATACTGTTGACCAACTGTCTGTGTTAAAACCTCTGGATGTCATTTCTTCAACGACGCGATTATTACGAATGTTGGATTCATTATCGGAATCCATCCATAATAAACACAGCGCGGACACAACCAAATCGAGACCAAGGACGTTGTGGCTACAGCTTAATTTATTGACATGACATAAGAAACTAAAAGCATATACTTTTCGTCATACGGTTATTCTGTACCAAAAAAACGAGCTAAGATTAAAAAAACTGTTTCAACTAGACAGTAACTCACATAATTTGAAATATTACTTTTTTTTCTCCAACTTTGTTCAAATCCAAAACTCGGCTACAAACTGTTCGGAAGGTTGCATCCTCTGAAAATAGTGTAAATTGATAATTCATTTATAGAAACCACATAAATTTTACCGCCTAAATAAAATTATATAGGGACTAATTTAAGACCCACACTTGGTGCAATGTAGCACCTGCAACTGTTTAAAATATTTTTGCAACATTCCAATAACAGCATGATTGTAGTTTGTGTTTAAAGTCAGATTTTTATTAATAAGTAGTATATGACGTTCGAAAAGTAGGACAGAAGAATACGACCGGTTTCGCGGTTATTGCCGTATGCGTATCCGTGACCTGACATTCGAACGCCGTTCTGACTTTGTGCTAAACCCATTTATTTGCGAATTCGAGGATAAATACTCATTTGCAAATTGAAATTTAGCTTTTTATATGGGGAGTAATCTAAGTCCCACACTTCGTGTAGCACCGGCATTTGTTTGGAATATTATTGCAACATTCCAATAACAGCACGATTGTAGTTTTTGTTTAAAGTCAGATTTTTATTAATTTATGTTTGAAGAATGATGCTCTTTTGCATATGTAGAAATAACTACTTTTCAAATATAGCCATTAACGCAAGAGGCTGTCGAAAATGATGCTCCTGCTCTAAGTAGCACACCAAAAATTGTGCAGCTCCATCGGGTGCTTCGACCAAGGGCCATACAGGATTTGTCACAGAATCACGAATTACCAGTGTCCCAGTATTGTACGCGATTAAATGCATCTTACGGAATAAGTGGGCTAAAGTTTGCCTCTGTGTGACTGAGTTATACACAAGGGTTATTACGCTTTTGGAGCCCCGGACGTCTGCGATTGATGAGATGTCGATAAACATCAGCGAACGGTATCTCGTCATTAGATGCGATAGAACTGGCGGTAGTAGAAGCGGTGGCATTGCACACCACTTGTAATATGGTTTGCACAATATAGGTACAGTTATATCTCTAGCCAGAGAAAATGTCCAAGTATGTAAGAGTATCCTGACTTGCTACAACTCATCGCTTGCAATTGCTTGTGTCTACGTCACACACACTGCAGCCCAACAGGAGACTACACAGCTTGTTGAGACACTCAACGGTTTGTTTCGCTCAGCTTCGGGAGCACTTATATTGGGTGATTTCAAACTCACAGACATAGATTGGCCTGTCCCTACAGGTGTAGACACCGAGCAATCAGAAACTTTTCTCGAACGGCTCCATAATCATGCGTTGGGCGAGCATGTAATGATCCTACAAGGTGTCGGCATGGATGCACTCCATGCACTCTTGACTTAATGCTTTCGTCCCAGCTAAAAGCCATTTGAAGTTTCCACCTTTTTGAGATCCACAACATTTTAGATGCTCATATCTATTGATCTTCAATATTCTTCAGGACTTTTTCCCCTCATGCCGTTACTTCATTCCATTTAATAACAGCTCATATATTGAATTTCTATAAAAGTGATTGATTGCCATTTATCATCTTTATTTTAACGAACAAAAAATTACACTGGACATGTGATCTTAAAAATTTAATAACTAATGTCTATTTTTTGCTTTGTACATAAAAGCAATTTGTTAATTATTGATCATGCTTAGCATGCCCCGGAGATCCAAAAATTGAACATTTATTTAATTTAATTTAATTTAATTTTATTTTATTTAAGGTACCCACCACTACTTGGCAAAAGCGATCACGTAATGATAAACTTCGGAGCGATTTCGCGTTTACAAAAACCTTTCTCTCGTCCTAGACGCTATTTTAGACTTGTGGACTGGGGTTTAATCCTGCAGACTTCAAAATTTTTCTTCCGTTACCTAGCGCTTCCAATATAAGTGAAAACTGGGATAAACTTTGTAAGTATCTAAATGAGATACAAACAAGCTCGCTCAACTGAAGTGCGTGAGATGGCATCAAAGGCCGCCCTGGTGGAGTCCTCGAGTTCGTAGGTCTACCCGTAAACGGGATCGCCTATGGCGGCGATATAAGCTATCCCTCACTTCTGGTTCTTGGGCCCGCTACAAAACTGCTCGGAATGCTTATGTTAAATTACAGCGTTTGCTCAAACAGGATTTTGAGTTATCTCTAGCTAAGGATGCTAAATCTAATCCGAAAAGATTTTATAGCTAGGCACAGTCAAGAGGTAAAACCATGTAAATCATAGGAGATTCGAAACTGGAGAAAGGAAAAGTAGCTGATACCGGCCTTGTCTAATGCAACTGCCTCCGCAGGGTTTTTCAGTAGCGTTCAACAACGGGACAATGCTTCAAATGCACGGTCGGGTCTGAATAGCCGGACACCTAATGCCCATGTATCAGATGAGTGGTCCTTCAATGAGGCTGAGTTGTAAGGCGCACTTATCCATTTTCGCTTCAACAAATCCGAGAGGCCGGAGGGTATCCAGTTACTTATGCTAAAAATCTTGCCTCAGTGCTTACTAAACCGTTTTGCAAGCTCCTTAATACATGCGTGAAGATGGGAGTGGTTTCCAGTAAGTGAAAAGGAGCCATAGTCGTGTCAATACACAAGGGTGGTTGCAGGTCAACTTTTTGGAAATATCTCTCTCTCAGCCTGACTAGCATCGTCCCAAAAGTACTGGGAAAACTATAGAGTGACAAGTCTGTCAGCATCTCAGTCGGCATTCTCTACTGAGTGTAACTCAACATGGATTTCTGAAGGTTAGATTCTGCCTAACTAACCTTCTTAGCTATGTCGATAATGCAACTGAAATGCTGGACTAAGGAAAGCCAGTCGAAATCGTATACTTAGATTTTAGCAAGGCTTTCGATTCCTTGAGTCACCGCCTTCTAGAGATCGAGCTTGTAGCAAAAGGCATACGGGGTAGTCCACTTGCTTGGATAAAGGCCTTCCTAACAGGTAGGACATTCCGAGTTAGGGTAGGATCTACGCTGTCGAATGAAACCGACGTGATCAGTGGTGTACCCCAAGGTTTGGTGCTTGGTCCTCTTCTATTCCTGATTTTCATCGATGACTTGTCCTCTGCATTGAAGTGTCCATGCTTCATTTTCGCGGATGATGTAAAATTCATCGGATCAACGGATGAAGATACCTTGATGCCCGACCTTGAACGGGTCATAAACTGGTCATACCAGTGGGACCTCCCACTGAACCTTAATAAGAGCCAACTCTTGTCAGCACTGGTTGATAAGATTTCAGTTCAGGTGTCGGGCAATTCTCTCACTGTAAGCGCCACACAGCGCGTTAAGGATTTAGGAGTACTAGTTAGGACGGACTTCAAATGGGAGGACCAATGTGCCGCTGCAGCTCAACGTGCTCGCGAAGTTCTCTTTCGGCTGAGATCCGTGTTATCCAGCAGAAGTCCCAAGTTATTCCTGCCCCTTTACAAGGCATTAGTTAGGCCGCATTTAGAATATTGTGTCCAGGCGTGGTGCCCTTACTACAAGAAGGATATCGTTCAACTCGAAAGCGTACAGCGTCTCGCAACTCGCATGATTGAGGGTCAGCGAGGGAAACCTTATGCTGCACGCCTAAAGTCCCTAGATCTTTTTTCACTTACGCGCCGTCGTTTGAGAGGTGACATAATTGAAACCTTCAAGATCTTGAAGGGGTTAAGTGGCGTTAGCATGACCGACTTCTTTGCCTTAAGTCCTGAGCTGGGCACCCGGGGCCATTCACTCAAACTTGCTAAGTAGCGATGTAGACTAGACTCCAGGAAAAACTTTTTCAGCCTCAGGGTGGTAAATTTCTGGAACCGGCTTCCAGAAGAACTTATATCCTGCAGTTCTGTCGTAAGTTTTAAGCAGGGTTTAGACCGCATCTGGGGTAAGCTTTTTCCTGAATTCTCCCCCTAATTTTTATGCAAGATTAGGTTGTTCACCATTTTTATCGTTGTTTGGTAAGTAAGTAAATGCTAAAGTTCTGTTTGTTTAATACACAACTCTTCTTTTGCTGACCTCTCACCGTACTGGTGAGGAGAAATGTATTCCTATCTTTCCATAAACGAATGCTGTATCTCTTGATTGAATTTAGCCTTCAAAAAACGCAAATCAGCCTCGTGCATTACGCCCGAGGACAAACAGCTCTTAGGTAGCCCTTACACCGGGAGTCTGGACCCACATGTTAGTGCTCTTTTGTTCTTTACAAACGCTTGTAGCATAAGAAATAATTGGGCTGAACTCCTCTGTAGAGTTGACGACACCCACTACAAAATTGTGGGTGTCACGGAATCACGGTTGTCTCATGATAACCACATACCAGCTCTAATCGCGGATAGGTTTAGCGCCGTGAGAAGCGATCGACCTCTGGGTGAGCTAGCAGGAGGGGCGTTGCTCCTTATTGATAACGCTATTCCGTTCAAGAAACGTATTTCTTTTTCTACAACGAATGTGCAGATAATATCTGCCTTGCTCATACATGGATGCACGCGTAAAGTTGAAAGCCGCATCTACCGTAGTTCGAGCACTAGTTTGGAAAAAGATGCTCTTTTGCAAATTCAGCTCTCGTCTCTTTTAGCCGTATCACCACGTGTTATAATCTTCGGCGATTTTATTCTACCCGACATAAACTGGGAGTACCAAACCTCACATGCTTCAGGAGTCGCGAACGATTTTCTGGACTGGTTACACTACCATGCACTTTACCAACACGTAAACGAACCAACTAGATTTCGCGAGGGTCAGTCTCCGTCAATTCTTGACCTAGTTATTCCAACTTCTGGAAGCGGTATACAAAATTTGGTCTTACCGCCACCACTAGGAAAAAGCGACCACGTAGTGTTAGCCTGCGAGTTACTTCTGTCATTTGGTACACCCCCACTTAAGATGTCTCGAAGCTTCCATAGGATCCACCCTGCTCCCCTATTACAGGCAGGAGCGCTACTCCCATGGCAAAACATCGACCATGTGGATGGGATGTGGGGGCAGATCAAAGAAAACATCCTTCAACTTCAGGATCGATTCGCTCCTCTCTTACCCGTTCGCAAAAAAGGTAAACCTCAATGGTGGTCAGCCTCAGTTTCCCGTCACCGCGATGCAAAATGGAGGCGTTATAAGCTTACTCCCTCATGTGGGACTTGGGCCCGTTACAAAGAAGCGCGAAACATAGCTGTTTCCAAGATACGTGCAGCAAAGATTTCTTTCGAAATGAGACTCGCTCAAGAGGCCCATACTCATCCGAAACGTTACTACAGCTACGTTCAATCTAAAGGGTCAACACGAAAAGGTGTAAGTACCTTGAGAAGGGACGATGGATCAGCCGTCATTGCAAGCACTGAAAGGGCTCAATTGTTTTCCGCGCATTTTTAAGGCGTACAACGCCGAGATTATAACTCGAATGCATCTGCGCCATCACTCCAATGTGTACTCTCTGATCGCCCCCTCTGCACTGACCTTACATTCGAGGTACACATTGTTGAGAATATATTGGCCAGCCTAGCTTACAACAAGTCGGCTGGGCCTGATAGCATCCATCCACGAATGATCAGACTGCTAGCGCCTATGTTAGCTGTGCCGATCACAGAACTTTTCACATCATCCCTCAGTCAGGGCACCCTTCCTTTAGACTGGAGAACAGCCGTTGTAGTACCTATCCATAAGGGAGGAGCTTCCTTGGCGGTCAATAATTACCGCCCGGTTAGCCTCACTAGTGTACTATGTAAGGTTATGGAAAGATTGATCCGCGATAAAAATATGTGGATATCTAACCAAACACTCTCTTTTGAGTGGCGCACAGCACGGCTTCTTAAAAGGTAGGTCATGTCTGACAAATTTGTTGAGCTTTCTTAACGAGGTTACTAAGAGGATGGATGATGGTATAGCTGTAGAAGTCTTCTATCTCGACTTTAGTAAGGCTTTCGATTCAGTCAACCATAGGCTCTTGCTTCTCAAACTCTCAGCCCTAGGAGTATCAGGGAACCTTCTGGGCTGGATTCGAGCATTCCTTAGCGACCGTTCCTTTACTGTCAGGGTAGATGATACTTACTCCGCAAGTGCGCATGTAACGAATGGGGTTCCCCAGGGCTCAGTCTTGGGGCCGTTGCTGTTCCTCATCTTCATTGATGATCTAGCCAGCCAACTGCGCTCACCCTGTTATATGTTTGCTGACGACGTTAAAATTGTCGGTAGGTCGGATAACTCCGGTCTGATAAGTGATGTGGAAGCTGTAACAGCATGGGCGGGTAAGTGGGACCTTCCCCTTAACCTAGATAAGAGTCACTTGCTCTCTACACTAGCAAGCAACATGATTGTGTCTACGCCCTCAGCTCACACGGAGTTCCGTAGGGTAAAGTCTTCTAAGGACCTAGGAATCGTAGTCTCCGCAAACTTTAAGTGGGCTGACCAATGTGCTGCTGCAGCTCAAAGGGCCAGGAGGGAACTCTTTCGACTACGTTCAGCCCTCACTTGCAGAAAAGCTGAGGTGCTATTGCCCCTCTACAAGGCAATAGTAATGCCACATTTAGAATACTGTATCCAGGCTTGGAAGCCGTATTACCAGAAGGATATAGTGCAGCTAGAAAAGGTACAGAAGCTGGCCACTCGCATGATCGAGGGGTTAGCACACACCAATTATGAAAATCGTCTATTAGCACTAGGACTTTTCTCACTTAGGAGGAGGCAACTTAGGGGGGATCTTATAGAGACCTTTAAGGTTGTCAAAGGATTAAGTTGTCTCGAATTCGATTACTTCTTTCGGTTCTCTCCTTTGGTTGGTACACGAGGGCACAGTTTTAAGCTAAGTAAACAGCACACCAGGCTCGAATCCAGAACGCACTTCTTTAGCATCCGTATAGTGAACGCGTGGAACTCACTTCCCGCAGAACTAATCTTGGCAACTTCGGTAATTGCGTTCAAACATGGGCTGGACGAACAGTGGCAGGAGCTCTTCCCGGAGCATTACCCTTAAGACTAAATCCCTCATTTTTATGATAAAAAACACAAAAATATTCGAAAATTTTTTAAACACAAAAAAGAGTTTCTTTTTCATTTTTTCGCATTTGTGGAAATAAACTGCTGTCCATCGTCTTTTCATTCGATTGGACATGCAACATGCATAACTCTCTCACCCTTCGCTGATGAGACATCTACCATCTTTCAGTCACAGCTACACACGCATGTGTTAATTACGAATTAATCCTGGTAGTGGTGGGTGTTTTCAAGCACACCTCCGAAAGAATCTGCGCACTCGTTTCTATTCGGTCGACTATCGCCCTGTGATACTGATACTAATACTGATACTGATACTTTCAGCATCATTCATTACGTGGTGCTTCCTAAATACAACCCGGATAATCCATTGGCATCGCGATCAACGAGGATATCCAAACCACAATAAGAATAAACGCTTTGGCAGTGGTGGTTGCTTCTCTGCAGCTTTCCACCGAGAGAAATTATGGACGCACGATTGGCTCGTTTGCCACTTACTGTCCTGTGCAACTGAACTGAACTCTCACACGCCTGTATTACTGTTACACACGCCTGGTAGTGGTGAGTGTTTTCAAGCACACCTCCGAAAGAATCTGGGCACTCATTTCGACTTGGTAGACTATCGCCCTGTGATACTGATACTGATACTTCTGGTACTTGTGTCCGATACAAAACCGATCGGAACGCTTGTTTTAAAATACAACGTATGCTCAAACAGGAGTTTGACTTATAATAATATATATTCTTGGACACCCAAGGCATGTAATACATGATCAGTTTATCAAAATTGGAAAAGCGAAAGAAAATATAACGGCTCGTTAGCCACATAATTTCCTGTGTAAACTGAACTGAACTGAACTGAAATGACCGAAGTGAGCGGGATTTTTAAACATTTTTCCGTTCAACAAGGGGAACGAATAAACAGTAAGTAAGAAAAAAATCTTAATGTCTAATAACAGTGAAGTTTTATTCAAATTTTGTCAGAATTCACGAATTGCAAGGATGGGAAAACATAGAGAACATAAATGGAAGGTAATTATGGAAAATGTGGAGTGAATTGCAATAAATTGTCATAAAAAATTGATAAAAAAAATTATATATGCATCAAGTCATGTTTTTTTACAGAAAGATTGGTTGAGAAGATGGAAAAAGGAACATAAATCCATCAGAATAAGAAAATCTAAGAAATTCTGGGGGATGAGAGAGGGTGTGTTTAATAGCATGGGAGTAGGGTATGCTGTGTACTCCAATACTGTTGAAGAATTGTCGACGAATTGAACCAAAATGTGTTCACCAGTCGGGTTTTCGTTATCTGCAGGAGAGTGGATCGCAATTGGAACAAATCTCGGGCGGATAGATTTTGAGCCAGTTTCAGTGATGGTTCGGTATTCGAAGACACGAATATAATGAAAGATATTCTCTTGTAGCGGATAAATACTCAAAGAAGAAGAACGCAGAAATTACAGAAAATACCTGTAACTCACGAAATTTCAGAAAATACAAATCCGTTACAATATCCTTCTTTTGCTCGAGAAATATTCTTGGAGGAAAATAAATTCCAACGAATGCTGAAATTGATGTCAATATTGTCAGTCGCAACAGAATGTTAACATCGAGTCCAATCAACCGAATTCACAAGCACGCAAAATCAGAAGCGCGAGTCGATTTCGAAAAAGTGTATGTTGTGTATCCAAACATTAAATCAAAATGCAAGATACGGTACAATTATTACAGTGAAAAATATTGTCAGAATTGATTAGGAATAAATAATATACAAGTGCTACATAACTCTCCCCCTCGAGCGTGGATCAGGAAGAAGAAAGGCTCGATACTGTCAATGTTTGTAAGTCCCATGAAATAAGGTGTACAATATTGAAACCGAAAAGTGTTCGTTTGGTGCGCTTGGCATCGGGAACGCGTGTGGGTGGTTGTGATGGGATGGATGATGTATCAGTCATTGGTTAGGTGGGAGTGGTGCAGGATGGGTTTGACATATCGTCAGTCATAGGTTGCGTAGGGGGTGTAGAGGATGGAGGCACTCTGGGTAACGATTGTTCGATGTATGTAGGCTTCAGACGATCAATACTGATCGAATCATCCTTTCCGTTGTACTCGAGGATATAATACTTCGGTTCGCGTTGCAGGAATTTGTACGGACCGGTATAAGGTGCTTGCAAAAGTTTTTGACGTTATCAACGCGAACGAAAACATGGGTGCATATGTGTAGATCAGGGTGTATCTGATCAGATCGAGTGTTTGGGCGAAGGGATCGGAAATGTTGTTTTAACTGGTTAACATAGAATACTGGGTCAATTTCACCGGTAGTGCGAGCATCGATTACCATTTCACCGGGAGGTCTGATAGTCGAGCCAAAAGCAAGCTCAGTGGGACAGCAACCTACATCTTTTTCGATTGTATTACGAATGCCAAGAAGAATGATGGGTAATCGTTCAGACCATTGTGTAGTAGAAGATGCAGTAATTGCAGCCTTCAATTGGCGGTGAAAACGTTCTACCATACCATTGGCAGCGGGATGATAAGCAGTGGTACGGAGATGGGAACAACCAAGGATTCGATTCAAGTCCCGGAATAATGTGGAAGTAAACTGTGGACCTCGATCAGTGGTAACAGTTGAAGGAACTCAGAAAATAGAAATCCATGATTCGATAAAAGCACGAGCAACAGTCTCCGAAGAAATATCGGGTATGGGGGTCGCTTGGGGCCAGCGGGTATAACGATCAACGCAAGTCAAGAGATAGGTGAACTTGTTGCTAATTGGTAGGGGACCAACTATGTCAACATGAACGTGTTGAAAACGGGAGTTCGGGAGATCGAATTTGCCAGGGGAGGTCTTTGTATGACGGTGTATCTTGCACGTTTGGCAAGCAACACAATGTTTAGCCCAAAGGCGAATGTCAGTACGGATATTAGACCAAATAAAGCGTGCTGTGATTAGCTTTACTGTAGAACGTATCCCGGGGTGAGATAAACCATGTAAGTGGTCGAAAACTTTCCGCCGATATGATTGAGGAACAAAAGGCCTCGGATTACCGGTGGAAATGTCACAGTAAATATATTGCTCACAGTTAAGCAATGGCAAACGGACGATCTTTAGGGATTTGTAAGACTGGATTGCGTCGAATTCCGGATCGGTCTCTTGATTTCTGGCTATTTAGGGAAGATCGATAGCCGTATTCGAGAGTTCATGAATGTCACCGCGGGATAACGCATCAGCTACCACGTTGCTAAAACCATCGATATGACGGATGTCGGTGGTAAACTGAGAGATGAAATCAAGGTGACGCAGCTCTCGCGGGGAATGCCGATCTGACGGTGATCGTAGGGAATAAATCAGGGGCTTGTGGTCGGTATATATTGTAAACATTCGACCCTCTAGGTTGTGACGGAAAGGTTTAACAGCGAAGTGATTAGCTAAGAGTTCTCGGCTAAATGTGCTGTATCGAATCTGAGTGGGCTGAAGCTTCTTGGCAAAGAAAGCGAGTGGTTCAATATTACCATCCACTATCTGTTGCAGAACGGCGCCAACAGCGACCTGCGATGCATCGGTAGTCAATAAGAGACGCGTCGAGGGGTCTGTGTTGAGATGCTTTAAGGTTGTAGCTTTAATCAACCGTTCCTTGATAGCAGTGAACGCAGACGTGGCTTCGGTGCTCAGAACCAGTGTCTTGGCATTTCCTTTCAAAAGATCTGTAAGCGGTTGTAGGATTTGGGCGCACTGAGGGATAAAACAGCAGTAGTAATTCACCATACCCAAAAAACTGCGTAGACTTTTGATAGACTGGGGGAGGGTGTAGTCGGAAATGGCTTGGGCTTTTGCATGGACGGGTTGAATACCATCGGCGTCGATCGTGTGACCGAGAAATTCGACGGAATTCTGATTAAAAACGCACTTTTCAAAATTGATCGTGATACCATAGTCAACGAAACGTTGTAAAACGGTGTTCATATGTTGCAAGTGTTCGTCGGTGGATGAGCTTGCTATAAGAACATCGTCGATATAAACGTAAACAAAATCCAGGCCTCTTAATACTTCATCCATGAAGCGTTGGAAAGACTGCGCTGCGTTACGTAGACCAAATGGCATGCGTAAGAATTCGAATAAGCCGAAGGGAGTAATAACAGCAGTTTTTGCAATATCTTCCGGGGCCACGGGGATTTGATGATATGCTCGAACAAGATCCAACTTTGAGAAAACACTTTTACCGCGTAGGTTCAACGCGAAATCGTGAATATGGGGGATGGGATAGCGGTCCGGAACAGTAATATTATTTAGAGCGCGGTAATCACCGCAGGGTCTCCAATCACCGTTCTTTTTAGCAACCATATGCAGGGGAGAAGCCCACGAGCTGCTAGATGGACGTACAATGCCCATGTTGATCATGAGTTGAAATTCGCTTTTAGCCGCTTTTAATCTCTCTGGTGCCAGGCGGCGGGCACGTGCAAAAACCGGGAGACATTTTGTGAGAATGTGGTGGAGGACATTATGCTTAGGTTTGTCACTATTGGACGTAGGGCATGTGAGGGAAAGGAACTTGCAGAACAGTGACGAAAATGTGTCGTGTTCGGGCACAAACACACGCAATCCAAGCGTATTGATGCAGGCTACATTCCCGTGGACGTTAAGTGACGTGGTATCGTCGCGTAACATTCTCTGTCGCACATCGACCCTTAGGCCAAATTTGCTGAGAAAGTCAATACCAATAATCGGTTTTTGGACGTCCGCGATCAAAAAGATAAACGGGAATTGCCTAGGCAAACCAAGGTTTAATGTTAAACAAGTCTCACCATAGGTCGCGATCTTTGTGTTGTTGGCCGCCTGTAGTGTAATGCCGGAGGGTGTCAGGTTGCGTTGTGCCTGAGATCGGGGGATAACGCTAACCTCTGCACCTGTGTCGACGAGAAATTTCAACCGCGTGGGTGAATCGTACACAAAAAGCAGGCGACTGTGGGAGGGGTCAGCAGCAGCTGTCGCGTTACTGGCTGGCGTGGAAGTTTCCCGCAGGCTGTTTGAAAAGACTTTGGGTGTTTACATCCGGGTCGACACTTTTTTGCACGATCGCCAAATCGGTAGTGAAAGTAGCAGAACGGCTTGTCATTATGCGGACTCTGTCGACGTCGAGGACTACGACTGGGACTTCTATGGCGACCAAAGTTAATCGCGGCTTCAAGTCCTGATAGACGTTCAGTGATTGCGTTTAATGGTGAACAATCAATCGTAGGAGTACTCTCTGTTACGGCGCTAACGGATCGCGGGGCCATGAACTCGTGTATTTTATCGGCAGTTTCAGCCAAAGTGTCGACTATCAGGAAATCGCTAGACGCGTCGAGAATAGTCTTAGTGTTCACCGGTAAACAATTTAGCCAAAGGTGGCGTAAAATCGAATCGTCCAAGTTCGTCTGCCCGACTAATGAGCGCATGTACCGTAGTAGCTGGGATGGGGTACGATCACCTAGTTCAACGCCAGATAAAAGTTTTTGTAAACGCGCTTCATCAGAAACGGATGTGCGTTTAAGTAGGGCTGCCTTAAGTTGCGAATAGGGATCTTCGCTAGGCATGGGGTCAATAACATCAATAACTTCGGAGGCAACTGAAGTAGGGAGATTGGCGGTGACGTATGAAAACATTGTCTCTTCTCGTGAGATGCCTCTGCAGCGAAAAACAGCTTCTAACTGTGCAAACCAAATTCGAGGATTTGAAATATCGAACGACGGGCACGCCATGGTAATGGCGTTTTCCGATGGGTGACCAGCTAGTAAATCATTTGATGACATCGTAAAATTCAGGGAGTTCAGAGCAAAAAAAATGTATATAGATATAGATGAAACGGGCTCACCAAATATGTAGCGGATAAATACTCAAAATAAGAACGCAGAAATTACAGAAAATAGCTGTAACTCACGAAATGTTCAGAGAATACAAATCCGTTACAATATCCTTCTCTTGCTCGATAAATATTTTTGAAGGAGAATAAATTCTAACGAATGCTGGAATTGATGTCAAGATTGTTAGTCGCAACAGAATGTTAACATCGAATCCAATCAACTTAATCCACAAGCACTCAAAATCAGAAGCGCGAGTCGAGTTCGAAAGAGTGTATGTTGTGTATCCAAAACATTAAAACAGAATGCAAGATACGGTACAATAATAAAAATGAAAAATATTGTCAGAATTGATTAAGAATAAATAATATACAAGTGCTACACTCTCCACCATCATGGTGACAAGTCATCAAAGTGAAATAGT
>JACCGJ010019127.1:0-14110 GCA_013407085.1 Atriophallophorus winterbourni | reverse complement strand
TCTTATTAACGGGTAATCACTAGCATTGCAAGATCCGTTTCGCACATTTTAATAGTCTTATCATATAGTATTTTCAGCAGAATTTGTCAGGCGGTAGCAATGAAAATATGTAGACTGTGAACAATGGTCCAGAACCGAATAGTTTATGATCATATTGGAACGTCGATCTCCACTAAACCATCTTAGCCAAAATCGTAATATGTTTTTTCGTGAAAAATCTAATGCCGACGATATATATTTTTCTATTTTTCACATGTATGTGCTTGAGTTTTAATGCGGAATAACCAGCAATATAGATCTCTCTAATTACGGATATTTTTGTTACATTTCAGGATTCGCCCGTCGTAGCGAAAGGATAAAATTCGTCGAGTTTGAGTAAAGTTTTCGTTGCAATACGTGCCAGTACGTTTCCGTACAACGTTGTAACGAACGCCTTAAAACTACACAATTAATATCCTGCATTCACTTCCTCCTGTATTTTGATTTTTGTAATATTTCGTACATATATCATAGACATACGCCCTCATAATAAATCTCGTCGTGGTTCACATGGAAATTTAATTGAAAATTATCAGTATAAGTATGTACGTATGTAAGAAATCACAAGCCTGATCCAGGCTATGTGACGCACAGTCAAAGACTGCACCTGGGCTAACATACCGTCAGATTGCCAAGGTATGGACCTAAGGAAAAAGAGAAAAAAAATCAGTAGATTTAATTAAATTCTATATTATGTTGGGTTAAACTTTTGCCTTCAATGAGATACTCATTGAAATATATAATTAATGATAATCTACTGATGAAAACTTAGAAATTAATTCGATTTATCTAATTTCAACTAAACTGCAAATAAATATATAAAATTTACAAAGCTTCACAAACTTAATATTGAAAAACCGTTCACGAATTTTCAGCAATAAATTAATTTCTCAACAAAATACAAATATGATCAACTAATGATCATAGGAATCGCAGGTGAGTCACAACTAACAAAAATGCATGAATTTAGTTGGATTGAAAGTTTATTCAGGAAGAATAAACCGTGGCTATATATTGCTGGAAAACATTTTACTGGTGTAAAAATATAGACAACTTGATTTCTATTAGTAATAAATTGGTCATGATGCTATCCAAGCAAGTTATCAAAAGAGAGAGTATCTCGGAACATATGTCCAAGAGGTTCTTAAAGGTGTTTTCGGGATTTTAAAATTTTTCACTTCAGATCTTAGTTAAACATCAACATTGATTCTTCAGCGCTACTAAACGCTTCGACTTCCTGTACAGCAGTTTGATGTACCGCAAATATAGGGATTTCGTTAATCGAATACAGGAAAATATTACCTGTGCACCAACAAACTCGTACAATTAAATGTTTAATCTCATACATATACTTTCCAGGACAAATAAGTAAGATTTTGAAGTGTGCCCAAAGTTCCAATTCACTAGGAATGGCACATAGATATTTAACATAGCCCAAAATGATTGTGTCATTGAAATACATTGTTTCTCGATAAACTTGGCAAAACAATCTATTCAAATGAGAATGTAACCATATAGTTTAATGCATCGTTATAATTTGAAAACCGGGCACGAATTTGTTAGACACGCTAAGTACGCCCACACACTAAATGCGGGCTATTAATGAAAAGTTCAAATGGCAGTTCGATTCGTCAAATTAAGTATCGGAATTTAAGCTCCAAATATGTCAATCTTGACGTAAATGCTGTTCTTGCCCAATGATTTGCGTTAATTGCCATCCTTGTTAATTTTGTACATGAAATCTTGAACGGTTTCTTAAATAACGGTTAATCCATTGCGATGACCCAATTGACACTGAAACAAAACGGTGATTTATTTTAATTGAAATATTATTTTTTTTTTCTCAATCGCTGAAATCGTGTATGATCGAAACAAAATGATTATTAAAATTGGCAAGAGTACTAAAATGAAACAACATTTCGAATAAATGAATAATTAAGATTGCTGTTCTCAACTAATAAATAAGTTTCTTTGGTATATGAATTAATCAAGTTATTCTGAGATGATCATGGTATTTTTACACGGCAATCTTAACAATAAGCATTTGATTGCAAAATTGGTATAAGGAACGTATGAATATTAGATTAGTCCATATCACGATCACTCTATCATTTTTTTAAGAGCATGTTTTCTGTAGGTATACATGATAACCCTATGTATATAGTCAAATTTATCATTGAACTAAACGTTCCATTGCCAAGTTGATTTCTATACACTACTTATATTAGACACCCAGGTTCTATGGACCTCCGAAGATACATAAGGTAGGCATCCCCTTAAGGCCCATTGTAGACGGCATTGGATCACGAACACACGAATTGGCTAAGCACCTTGCTCAGTTTTTGAAACCATTAGTTGGTAACACGAATACTTTTATTAGAAACTCGTTTGATTTTGTTCGTCGCTCAAGTACCGTAACAATTGGGAAGGATGAGATGATGGTTAGTTTGACGTAAGCTCCTTGTTCACGAATGTTGACACTACAAGCGCTTTAGAATTAGTGAGAAAATCACTGAACTCCGATATGACCATGAAGGATCGTACCAAATTGAGTGTACAACAAATCATCAACGGTGTTTTTTTGTGTGTGTTTTGTTATTTTGTTTTGTCCTTCTTTTGTATTGCTGTAGCTGTTAGCAATTGTCTATAATATGAACCACTTTCCTTATTGAATGGACAGTATTCTAAGGTCAAAACGGATGTGGTTTCAGGGTTTAGTGATGGGCTCACCCATTTCTCCAGTGCTAGCTAATATGTACATGGAGCACTTCGAAGAGATAGCTTTGAGAAACGAAGCGGTAAAACCAAAGATATGCTGCCGCTATGTCGACGATTCATTCGTAATCATAAAACTAAACAGACTAGAAGCATTTCATAGTTATCTCAATAGTTTGAATCCAAAAATCCAGGTCACAAAAGAAACCGAGTCTACGGAAGGGACACTTTCGTTCTTGGACTGTCTCGCGCAAAAAGAACAACGGCAAGATAAGAACAGCGTTATATTGCAAGCCTATCGACACGGATGTCATTTTGAGATTAACATCTGCACACCCTAAAAGGGTATTTCAGTCCATAGCAAAATCGCTATTCTACAAGGTTGTCCGCCTCTGCAGCAATGATGCAGATAAGAGACGAGCTCATGAAGAAGTCAGTCGTCGACTTGCAAATCATGGTTACCCCAAGAGCTTAATTAAGCGCCAATTGAACCGAGTTAGACATCCGCAACCGAAGACAGAAAAAGTTTGGCGAGCTACGGTATCTCTACCGTATGTCAAAAGCGCCTCCGAAGGAATAAGTCGAATGTTGAATAGCGCAGGTATTAGAGAAACATATAAGACAGGTAGAACTCTTTGCTCCGTATTAATGCATCTCAAAGATAAGACTCCTTTAGATTGTGCGACGAACTGCATCTACAAAATCAACTGCAAGGGTTGCGCGGGTGTTTACATTGGACAAAAGTCTAGAGAACTATGCACTAGGGTAAACGAACACAGGAAACGAGTGGGAAAGCGATCTTGCATACCAGTAAATATCAATCACTGATTCGGGATTCAGCCCTAACTGAACACGTGCTAAACAGTACACCCGTAGATCTTGATAACGTGAAATTGATAAGACGGGGTGTGAAATCTTATAGAGAATGTCGTCACGGCGAGGCTGTTGAAATAACAAAGGCTGGGGCGAATGCGGTGAACAAGGTGGATGGGGCGGATATCTCAACTATCTGGCGTTCGCTTTTGCAGCGGATTAAGATTAACGAACATCACACTCAATACGCACGTGGTTACGTAAGCAGTGTGTCAGCAGACGCTGACCTATACAATTAATAAATAATTAGTGATGAACACAGCAATTGGGTGTGATCAAATATCTTGATCTCTCCAATCTAGCTTAGAGAACTCAGGATTAGTCAAGAGAATGCCATTTAAACCTGAACACTGTTCGTACCGACACCCTTGGTCTGACGAAGCTTCTGTGTTCAGAAGCGAAACGTTGCCAAAAACTTTCTATAACCGATTCATTGCAAACTTTATTTTCATGATTATGGACTCCCGATGGGTCTCGAATATTTTCAAATACTTTAATGAATGCTGTTGGGAAAAAGGACAACTGCCAGTTCTCGGGATAGGAAATCAATGACACTGGTATCCTGTAGGCCAATGTTAAATTGTGCTGTTCCAACGATGTTTGGTAATAATTCATCCCCCAGAAAATGTTTGTAGTCAACTTGGGCTTCAATTGGTTTCAAGCTAATGTTGACCTATAGATTTGAATTGTGGACATAATTAGTAGTAAAATTATTGGCTGATCATTCTGAAAGTTATGTATTGTGAGCTTTTTATTAAAGCGAAGCTTAAGCTGTAGATAAAATGTGTAATACACATTTGTGATAATTTCGGAATAGAAACAATTATACAACGTCATTGTAATAAACACACTCATTGCTCAGTAACATGTAAATTCTGATCAGTAGTGAGGGATCTTCCGCGTGTGATTTCAGTGGGAACAAATTTGTATAATATAAAACCTGTTAATTGTACCATAATATGCATTATTAATTCATTGTGTTTTCAAATAACAGTGGAACCCGGGTACAAAGAATCGCTGGGGAGAGAGTAAAATGTTCGTTATAAGCGGAGTTCGTTGTAAGTAAACCACATTGTCAGACATGCAACTTTTCATTACAACGTGACTTGCGGTTGGATTAATATTGACCTCCGATATTTTCGGATATAACATTCTTGGTTTTCATCCGATCGGTTTGATTTTTGGATATCTATCTGAAAGCTTGCTACGCCGGATCTATTCATACAAGAATCATCCATCTGCGACGTGTCGTTCTTTGTGTACAGTTCGTTTGTTCGTTTATCTGAATCGCTTTTGTGTTTCTGCTGTTCGATTACCCCATTGGTGTTTATCACTGTCGGGAACTACTCGGAGAAATACACAACGTGATATCAAATTCACGCCAGAAATCTCAAAGGGAATCTGGCAAATTAGCAGCTAAATCGAGTGACGAAATTTTCCGACAACCCGTCATTTTCCGTCAACTCCGCCAAATACCACACAAACCAACCGCAGCCGTATCGATTTTTGTGCTTTGATTTGTACTTTTAGTTGACCCCGTTAACATGAAACAATCTGATGTTCGCGAAACGTGCGTCGTCTGCATGAAAGTCGTCAGTGGTAAGGTCAAATCTGTCACGTGTCAAAACTGTTCCCACAAATGTCACGCAAAATGCGACAAATCATTGACCTCGGATGCGCTATCGATCCTGATGGATGAAAACATGCCTGGTGTATGCTATGTGTGCAAAAGTTGTCGAGCTAAACCAAACGCAGATTTAACTGCTCGAACAAGTGTTGCACAAAGCAACCTAGATGATCGGATGCTGAGCTTAGAGCTTATCATACAAACGTTGAAGACATCGGTAGAGACTCAAAATTCTCAGTTTGCCAGTATGTTTTTCAATAAATCGGAAACTACTGACGGTAATACCAGTCAGATAAACGCTAAATCTTCGATCTTTTAACACGAATGTTCAGCTGTTGCAACTGTGCCGGAGTGTCTTGAGGAGCGTCCTTTTCATCAAAAGGCCACCTTTAAAAATGCGACTGTTAAAGGCCTGTCTGCCCAAAACATCCCTGGTTCGCAAAAAGATACGAAGCCAAAGCCACCTGCTCACCCGAAGGATCAGCGAAAACCTTTAGCTTCAAAACCAAAAGTCATCGTGCAAAACACTCCCAAAGTGGACACTATTGGTATTCGATCTAAGGTAGTTGAAACGTCCAGCAACCAGCGAAAGCGTCAAACACAGAGTGTACATTCAGTCCATGGACTAAGTGTGATTTGCACCAACGTAAAGGAAACGAGTGCCACCTTACTAGGGGACAGGCTAAAGCACGATAAAGAAGAATGGAAAAGGTTGTGCAACAACATGGACTTGGAGCCAGTTGAACCACTATCATTGATACGACTAAGTCGTAGACCTACTTCTTCAAATCTGGACCAGCCAAGATTGCTTAGAATTACGGTTCGTTCTGAAAGGGATCTTCAAAACATCTTACTATCCGCTTTTCTCCTGCGTAAGGAGCGTTCAGAGACTACTGCAAGGATCTTTGCTGATGTGCCCTGGTGGGAAAGGGCCCGAAAGGACCAGCAACAAAACCAAACGAAACAGAGGGATGATCGAAGTATAATCCTTTTGGGAGTTCCAGAATCTGATGAAGCAACTGATAAAGCGGTGCAGCGCAAACACGATCAGTTACAATGGAGATTCCTCAGTGATATACTTGGTTTACATGATGTAGCTGTGACGGACACGTTCCGCATCCCCAAATCTACGAATTATAAGGGCATCGGTCCTAAACCCCTTAAAATAACGTTCTTGCGTAACGATATGTTGAACACGGTCAAAACTGGTTCGGAAAATGGCCGCAGAATAATCCCGCGAGAAATTAGACTAGGTGCATCGAAACACCATATTGGAAAGATAGATGCACCACTAAGTTCAATAGAAACATTACCAAGTCAATCAGTTGTTGACGTGTCAGAAACAATTTCAGCCGATACGATAGATCACTGTGTTCCAACAGTACAACCCCAAAACGATCAAGCATCCCTGCAAGCAAAAAAACCTTCAGTTGCCGACTTTGGAGGAGTCGGCCTAACATATATTCTGCACTCCACTAGCCTTCTTCCCCACACCCCATCCTTGTTGAGAAAAACAACTATGAAATGCATCTACACCAACGCACAATGTCTCGGAAACAAAATCGGTGAACTGCGTGCAGTTTTTTTGAGATGTTCACCAGACATCATCGCCGTAACGGAAACGTGGCTGCAGACTCAGCAAACAAATAGTGAACTTGAATTACCAGGAATGTCAATTATTCGTCATGACCGTGAAACCAGAGGAGGAGGAGTAGCTTTGTATTATAGCGAAAACCTTCTGTGCCGTGAGATTACGGATCCAGACATCGTGTTACTGGATACACTCTGGTGCTCAATCCGACTAGCTAACGGCGAAGACTGTGTTTTGGGAGTAGTATATCGCCCACCGTCTGCACAGGAAACTTACAATCTGGCCCTTCTGGATAAAATTCGCATGGTTACTTCCAGATACACTTGTGGATTTTTGATTATGGGTGACTTCAATTTACCGAATCTGCAGAGCAGCACCATTTACCCAGAACACTCCCTAGAGCGCGCATTCAGTGAGTTGTTTGGCGATATTCCTCTTTATAACCACATTACATGTAATACCCGATACCGCGGAAACGATTTACCCTCACTCTTAGATCTCGTTCTGACAAGCAATGAACATGACATTGATAACGTTGCCTACGAAAGTCCACTGGGACTAAGTGATCACGTCGTCATCCACTTTGACCATCTGTTTGAAGCTGTGAGAACAAATGATGCCCGTAAAAGAGTTAGGCGGATCAACACTATGGCGTTGAGTGATGCTCTGAAAAACACGTTTAACTGCCAACCGGAAACCAGCAACGTACATGACTTTTGGATATGGCTAATATCTAATCTCAAAGTTCAATCGAAGTGAGCTCCGAATTTGTCCTCAGGAACTCAAGAAAAAACTTTGAATTTAAATTAAGAAGCCGAACTCGTAAGTGGTTAACGGTACGAAACATTGCTTGGCGACACCATCGGCGAAACCCATCATCCGAGACCTGGGAAACGTTCCGTTTACTGCGGAACAAAGTAAACAAATTTGTCATCCAAGACAAGTTGTGCTTCCAAGAAGTGATATCAAGCATGATGGAGCGAAACCCCAAAATACTATATGGTATGGTTAACGATCAAGCTAAGGTGAAACCTGGAGTAGCGTCCGTGAACACATCAGCTGGACCAACAACAACTGCAGCAGAAACTGCTGATGCTTTAGCCACGTTTTATTCATCGGTATTCAACCCGATACAACATGCAATAAACAGCCCAAATCCAACACTTTCAAACACGGTTGCCCTAAGTGAAATAAGTGTCACTGAGAAACGTGTCCTCCAAGGTTTATTTAATCTTAAAACCGGAAAGTCTCCTGGGGTCGACGGAATAACCCCGAAAATATTGAAGCAATTTGTGAGTTTGGTGTACAAACCGCTCACTTATCTGTTCGAGCAAACACTGGCAAGTGGAGTGATTCCTACAGATTGGAAGCGAGGAATAATTTCTCCAATTTACAAAGGTGGAAATCGCTCCGATGTTTCCAATTACCGACCCGTTACTCTGTTACCAGTGATTTCAAAAATACTTGAGCGACTCATTGTTGACGATCTAATGAAACACTTCGAGAATAATCAGTTGCTTTCGAGGAACCGGCATGGATTCAGACGAAATTATTCCTGTTTGTCTAATTTACTGGTAACGCTAGATGATTGGACAAAATCGGTAGATAAAGGACAAGCAATACACGCGTGCTACTAGGATATTTCAAAATCATTCGATCGTGTTGACCATTCCCTAATACTGCAGAAGCTTGAAAGGCTTGGTATCAATGGAAAGTTGCTGAATTGGCTAAATGGCTCCCTAACAAATCGCACTAACCAGGTACGTGTTGATGGTGCATTATCCAAACCAATTGCAGCAACTAGCGGAGTTCCCCAAGGCTCAGTCCTTGTTCCGATCCTCTTTCTGGTTTATGTCAATGAAATAACGGAAATTGTTCGATGTAACATTTCGTTATTGCGGACGACATAAAGATTTGGCGCAGCATTCGTAGTCCGGAAGACTGTCTGCTATTACAAAAGGATCTTGATACGCTTCACAGCTGGTCGTTGGAGAACAAACTGCGTTTAACTTCAACAAATGCAGGATCATGAATGTGGGGAATCGAGTAGAGTTCACATATCACATAGGTTCGCATGCCCTTGAAAATTGCAGTGAAGAAAAAGATTTGGGTGTCTGGATATGCTCTAGTTTAAAAACATCACTTCAAACTAACACTGCCTTTAAAAAAGCAAACACGTGTTCTAAATCTACTAAAAGTGCCCCACTTTTGGCCGCCACTACCTCACTTTTTCGCAAAAGTATCACCTTCCAAGGATCCATGAATAACATACTTAGGACCCCGGCATGGAATACGTGTGCAGGCATGGTCTCCGTGGCTCAAGGGATGTGGAACCTTATGCAGCGAATCTATCACCGCTCAACGAAACTAGTTCTCAGCATTCGAAACTAAACCAGTATAAAGAAAGGATAGCTCACTGAATCGTCGATTTTCCCTATGGACGAATCAGAGGAGACCTTATCTTACTTTACAAAAAATTCCATACCCCGAAACATCCTTTAAAGGATTTATTCACGCGAAGGGATACGAGGAATTATCGGACCCATGAATATGTGCTGGTCGTACCCCATTCCCGCCTGAACTGTAGAAGGTATTTTTACTCTGTCCGTGTCTGTTTTACTTGGAACAGCTTACCTTCAACCGTTGCTCACGCCACTAGCTTGCATGACTTTAAAACGAAATTAGACGAATTTTTATTGCATTATTCGTTTCCAGAACAATTATATACTGCTTAATCTATGTTCTTATATTGTTTATACACTTAAATTTCTATTTTTACCATCCTATGGTTGTTGTTAAGCTTGTTTTTAGCCATTAAAAACCTTGACTTACCTTAAATTCATGCTAGCTAGTGGCGTGAGCAACGGTTGAAGGTAAACTGTTCCAAGTAAAACATACACGGACAGACACCATATGTGCTGGTGGTACCCCTTTCCCGCCTGAACTGTAAAATGTATTTTTATTCTGTCCGTCTCTGTTTTACTCGGACCAGTTTACCTTTAACCATTGCTCACTCCATTGGCTTGCATGACTTTAAAACAAAATTACACGAACTTTCATTGAATTATTCGTTTCCCGAACACTTATATACTGCTTAATCTAATTCCTTATCTTTTTTATACACTTATATTTCAATCTTTACCATCCTATGTTTGTTGTTAAGCCTGTTGCTTCTTAGACCATTACAAACATTGAATGACCAAAATATGAGGAGAATTAAGCGTGTAACTGCTCTCGGTCTGATGGTTTTGGGACCCAACATCGTACAGTTTTTGAACCATTTTTCTAGGTCGTTTTTCTGTCTATTCGCAAAACGTGTTCGCTGGATTCCTGTACGTTGGCACAGATTACACTGAGATTTTTGAGTTCTTTTGCGCCGTGACCCTTGGATTTGAATCAAATCGTTTCAGCTGAACAGACGGGCTTGGCCTTCGTAACCTTGTTGATCCATGAATTTAGGCCAGACATACCGTTGATGGTCGGTTTTATAATGGTTGAATCTTGATGATAAGATCGCTCCGCAAGACAGTCTGGAAGATTTATAATAGTTGTGTTCGTGTGAAATGATCTGCGGCGATGTATATTTTGTCTGGTTGGCATTATAGATTAGATTTTCCGGTAGTTATACCGGTATACCTAGAGTTCTAAGCGTTAGCTACAGTTTTAAATGATGCCTTCAATGTTTGTATGCTGAGCTCTAAGCTCAACATGCGTTCATTCAGGCTGCATTGCTGGACACTTGCTTAAGCACGCAGACTCTCGTTTGGTTTTGTTTGACTAGGTTTACAGACGTAACATACGCCTAGAATGTTCTCATCATAGAGGATCGATATCGCCTCCGCGACAAGTGGTGAGCATTTGCGACGTGACAGATTTGACCTTAACATTGTCTCACAGACGATAAATGTTTCGCTAGCAACAGATTGATTTATCTTAACAGGGTCAACCAAAAGTTCAACCAAGTTAGTAAAATAATCTATACTGCCGGAGTTGGTAGATTTGGTATTGTGTAGAGTTGGTGCGAAGTGACTGAGCTCTAAGTAAATTTCGTTACCAAATTTAGCCGCGAGTTGTCAGTCTCCCGTTGATAATGTTTGTATAAAATTGAATGCATGCTGTGTAATCCTCCTCCGAGTTTCCGAAAAGGTAAATCCAACAGCACAAACACAGAAGCGAAATCAATGAACAAACGAAGGGCACAAAATCCACTATTGCTGCACACAAAGAACGACAAGTCGATGATAGTTAATTGTTGAGTTGATCCGTGGTAACAAACTTTTACATAGGTATCCAAAAATCACACAGATAGACTGAAAAGTTATGCCTAAGTGTCAGAGCTAAAAATAATCCAACCGAACGTCAGGTCGATAACCAAATCTTTTTCTTCACTGCAATTTTCAAGGACATGCGAACCTATGTGATATGTGAACTCTACTCGATTCCCCACGTTCACAATCCTGCATTTGAAGTTAAACGGCAGTTTGTTCTTCAACGACCAATTGTGAAGCGCATCAAGATCTTTTTGTAATAGCAGACAGTCTTCTGGGCTACTGATGCAAATCTAGCACTATCAGCAAATTAAATAAGCAGAAATCTTTCCGGCTAAATCCATGCCATTTTGTTGAAATCAGAATTTTTCACTAGATCATCAACAATGAGGTGCTAAAGTAAATTGTAAATCACACGTAACAGAGTAACGGATCTTTAATTATAAACATCGGACCGCTCTTCTCCTTTATAAATAGGAGAAATTACTCCGTTTCCAATCAATAGGAATCGCGCCACATTGCTTGAATATAAGCGGGGTTAATCTGTCGGATCCGGTAGACTTTACCGATTTTAGATTAAAAAATATTTGAAGGATGCGTTTCGAGGGGAACCGTGGTTGAAGTGGTTTCTTTTGGGATGTCTATTCTCTCTGGCTGAATATAGATGAATAAAACGTGGCTAATGCTTCAGTAGTTGCTGATGCAGTTGTTGTTGCTACAATTGACGTGTACACGGTTGCATCATAGTTTGCTAGTTAACCATACGTTAGAGTATTCTGGGGTTGAACTCCATCATGCGTAGTATCTGTTCTTAGTAGTACAACCTGTCTTGGATGACAAATTTGTTGATTTTGTTCCCCAGTAATCGGAACGTTTCCAGATCTCCGATGCTGACGCCTAGTAATATTTCACACCTTTAATCATTTACGAGTTTGCCTTCTTAGTTTAAATTCGATTTTTTTCTCGAGGACAAATGTGGAGCTTACTTCGATGTTGCTGATTGGCAATTAATTGCGTTTTGAAGAACATCAATCAATGTCACAATATTGATCAGGGCATTATTTGTTCTTACAGCTTCAAACAGATATTCAAAGTGGATGACGAATTGATCAGGGTCGTAGTGCACTTTCGTGAGCAACGATATCAATGTCGTGTTCATTGCTTGTCAGAACAAGATCTAAAGGCACATCGGTTTCGCGTATTACATGCAATGCGGTCATAAAGAGGGTTAGCGACATCAACTGTGAAAACATGTTTGTTGACAACATTCAAAACTACTAAAAATACGGCTATTGTAGCGGCTTGACATAAGTTTACCGGACTGTCATCATGAACAATACTTGTTTACATGGCATGACCATGACGCCAAAATTAGTGCTACCGGACAAACCAAACGACGCATTTTGTCACCAAATTTAGCCTCTCAATATTTTTATCCAGTTATACTTAACGATTTCCTGGTTCATACGATACACCAGTATTGAAAAAAATTGAATCCTGTGGCAGCCTTTGCTTTAAGCGATACAAGCCCATTTGGAAACAAGCTTTTCTTGATATGCGGCTAACACATGGCTAAAGCTATTAGCCCGCGTAGTGACCTGCATGCTAAAACAACGCTGGAGTCTTACTATATTTCTATTTTGTTTCTCATTCTTGTCTAGGCCTAGGCAACCTGACAGTATCTTAGCCCATGCGCAGCCTATGACTGTGCGGCACTTTGCCTGGATCAGGCTTGTGCTGTCATACATACATACAATATCTATATACCACAATAAAAAATGAGAATGACTTTAATCATATAGAGCAGAGGTTCTTAACCTTTTTGGTGCTACCGAACCCTACAAGTTCCATACATGCATCCATCGAACCCTTCGTAGTTGGAAAAATAAAATGTTTTTGTTCCATTCAAAAACATATTATATAACTATATAACTGTATAAGTGCACACACTGTCTCATGCTCATTTGCACACAAAATCAGTGTGTTTGAAACTAAAAAAACAATACATACAGCAATACAAGTTTATCATGTCGTTTCTCACATAGCGCACAAATACAGAAAGCTGGCTTAGACTGGAAATATCGGTGCTCTCGTCGAGTTGGAGGCTGAATTTTGCAGGGATTGAAATCAGATCTGTAACTACTTGTGCTAGGATATCTCTGCTCATGTGATCTATTCTGCTGCTGATGGTGTCATTTGAAAGAGGAAATTGGGACAACTTATTTTCAGCAGCTTTTCCCAGCATATTATTCGCCATCTTCAACGCAGCTGGTTTTACGAGTGTTTCACCAATGGTGTGTGGTTTGCCCTGCTTTGGAATCAAGTACGCAATTTCGTATGATGCTGTTAAGACCGGTTGGTCGATGGGTACAAAGCCGAAAACAGGCAGAGTAGCCTTTTCATCGAACCTGGCTCTCTTCACCTTGAATTCAGCAAGCGTTGTGTTTTTGTATTGTCCTTCTCTATGCAACCTTAGGAAGTGTTCCCTTAGTTTTGCCGGTGCCAGACTAGAATTGCTCAAATTGGCATTGCAAATCATACATTGAGGACGCTGACTCCCATCACGTTCCGTTATACACGTGAATCCATACTGAACGTATTCGTCTCTAAACTTGGGATTAAAATAGCCGTATCATCGCCGAATGCGTTTTGACGAAAAAGCTGGTAATGGTCCATCGAATACAAACTATATAAATCAAAACGCAGTTTAGGACAGAGTAGCACACCAACAGATTCTGGTGTTGGCTCGGTACGGAGCACACAGATGAAGATAAATGACCTATAATTAATAATATTACGGTCATTTTGCATCGTAGACCGATATCGCATCTGTAGATCATCTATCTTCATCGGTGTACTCCATAACGAGTCGCGGGGAATGCTTTTGCTTCAAATCGGTACAACTGTAAAGGTTCAGAAAACTAGTCTGGCAGTTAACGTAACCCATGCTAGAAACAATTTCCGACAACCGTGCAGTACTTTCGGTCTGCGCAGCTA
>JACCGJ010019126.1:0-16557 GCA_013407085.1 Atriophallophorus winterbourni | reverse complement strand
TTACATCCGTGGCAAGTACTGATTGCTCAACTGCCACAATAAAAGTTTAAACAGACGGGAGAGAAGGGAACGCAAAAGGGTACGGAATCTTTAGAAACAAATGAGAATGAGATGTGCCTACACCTTGATGAAAGCATACATTTAATCAAGATTCGTGAGTGAGTGGAGCTACATCGACACGACTTGCTCGACACTCCACACATCGGGTCACTCAATAACACCGAGAAACTGTCTACCGTGAGACGGTCAATGAAAACAATCATTTCGAGCCCTGTCGTTAGAGCAACCACGGATGTAGTACTTTGTGCTGTGCGGGTAACACCGTGCTGAATTGTTTGGCCACCGGTAATGAGCTGCATGCTGAAACACGCTGGATTTTCACTACCATTTCTATATCAAATCTGTCTAGGCCTGGGGGCAACCTGACAGTATCTCAGCCCACGTACACTCCCTGACCATGTGGCACTTTGCCTGGACTAGGTTTGTGCTTTCATACATACTGCAACGTTGGGTCGCGCGAACCCTATATAGGGGCACAAGCAGCCCTAGGCTTAGTCATTTTAGTTATCACGGCGTGATTGAGCCAAGTCCGACCACCATTACACAGTGCTCAACTTTGAGTACACAACATCGTGCTACAGTGCATCGGTGGCCAAATATAACAGACAAATCTCTTCCGTTTTGCTTCCTTTGTTTTCGACCCGCCGGTAGGCAAGCTGACTGAAGGCTGGGTTGGGAACGATAATTTTAAGTGGCCCAGACGTGAGCATGCAATCAGTTAGACGTGAAAGAGCAATGATAACGATTTCTCGCCACCCAGGTGAAGCAAGACATCCGACGAAAAAACACAGCACAATTTTAATGATGTCAACAAAAGTGTACATGTTCGAGAATACCTTTCGAACGCCAAAACCACGGAATATCGGGTTGGTCGATGGTTGGGAGACACAGAGCAGATTGAGGTAGTCACACGCGGCCATAACCCGGCAGTTGCCGGTCTGCACAGAAACAAAGCCAAGGAAAAGAAATAGCTCATTAGTAGTGTTAAGAAGAGCAATGCCCATTAGATGCGACTGATAAACGGAAATTTATTTGCAGTGGACACAAAGTATGTATGAAATCAAAAGTCTGATCCAGGCAAAGTGCCGCACAGCCGAGGACTGCTCGTGGGCTAAGATGCTGTCAGGTTGCCCATGCCTAGACAGATACACAAAGTAAGCGGATCATTAGTATGTATTTGTAGATACGGGTATTTAAAAGGGGAACAATGATATTTTCCCATCTACACACGTCATTTTCGCTTGTTTTACTATTTTATCTATAGTTTGTGGTCACAATACGAATTCCGTTCAGGAAAAAATAAAAATGCTGCACTTTTTCCATTAATCTCATTTCATAGGCATCATTGTCAATGTGCCCAATCATATTATATCTTTCTTCCACACCCGAAACAAGCAAGCGCGCCTGCTCAACCAGAAGCCTTTTCACATAACTCTTTCAAGCTAGCGTCTGAACACCAGCCACAGGCGATGAATAGATCGCTCGGCGTGGAGACCCGTTCGCCTTCCAGGCGCACAGCGTGTCTCAACCAACGGAAACATCGCTTCATGGCCGTCTGATTCAATTGTGATTGTTTGTGACTACTCATCCGTGCCAAGCCCATCAAACGATTCACAAATTTGATCACGACGGTCCATAATGGAAGCACTGGACTCGAGTTTCGCTCTTATTTGAGCTCCTCAGCAGTGCATATCCTTCGTTTCGGGTGGGGTTCGAACCCCCGACCATTACCATTGTAGTCCCATGCCTTAACGACTGGGCTACCGTCCACCGCTTGACCGATCGCAATTAAGCGTTTATGAACCGTTCTCCAGACTGACACATTTGAGTAGCTTTGTTTGCCCGACCAGTTCAGAAGGAGCCAGCAACATCTGTTGTGGTCGCCCAACCCAATTATGATTGTCATGGTGGCCGTCTGAAAACCCGTGCAGTTGATTCGTGAGACAGAATGCCTGACCACAGAGTTGCAAAACGTGAGCAAACAAAACCTTCAGCCTCCTAAAACCTTGGCGAACTGTCCAACATTCGCGTTCGTACTTCCGTTAGCTCAAACTTAAATCACGTCTCTTCCAGAGGCGCTCAAGTCTGCTAAACGTCAGTATGGACTTTGCAATGCTGAATGTGATTTCGTTTATAGTCTCTCCAGTAGTATTGTCAAACGTCACATCATTGGAGGAAGAAATAAGAGTTACGTTTCTACTGTCGCGAACGTACATGATTTCAGGTCATGGTTCAGACACGTGAACGCGCCAATTATTACTTCTCTCTATAGGCAGGTAGGTGTTTGACAAAGACAACCGAGACTGTTGCAGTGCGTTCGGCCTGTATTCATGCTTGCACCTTCAGAATACCAATAGTTATGGAACATCAGTGGTGATGCACGCAAACACTAGCGATTGTGTGTGGGGGCTAGACTAAATGCCACAAAGTCTGACAAAGTGCACATGCCACGGGTGGAACTCCAGCATGTTGGCGAATGCGATCAGGCATCGTAGCAGCGGGAGTAACAGTTGACGTGGTAAAAAGGGTTATAACACAATAAAAAATAAGAAAAACAAAAGTGAGCAACACGCCGCTTCAGGAGCATGGAGAGTGATCATGTTGTCTTCGTTTGACTAGCGCAAAAGAGGCTGAGCACAGCGAGGGCATACGTAGTAAAATGTAATACAGTTTTGGGATCTTGTTAGTAACGTTAGCTTGACTAATGTAGTGTGATGCTCACATCCCTATCCCTTACACACCACTACCGGTTTCTGGCTGTTTGCCGTCATCAGGTGGAGACAGTAACATCAGGTTCAGTGAGCCTTGAAACAGAGAAAAAGCGGTAAACAAAGTTAAACTTGTATGCCACTGTTATATAGGGTTCTTACAAAAAACCACGATGTTCAAATACAGAATCACAAAGTGATTCCTGACCAAGCACTCAAGGCGCTTAAAAATGACAAGTATATTTTGGTGCTCACATCCCCATCCCTTACAAACCACTACCGGTTTCTGGCTGTTTGCCGTCATATGGTGGAGACAGTAAGATCAGGTTCAGTAAGCCTTAAAAATAAATATAAAATCCAAGTCACTAAAGAGGCATAAGCAAAGGTCAAATTCCTTAATTTAACTCTTCCTATACAAGATCTTTTAAAATACAAACGTTTCCCATTCTATATACGATCGAGCCAGGGTGGTACGGTACGAACTTCTATATGGCACGTTGAAACGTAACCTCGTTAGAGATGGCGATCCATTTGCGTAAACGCGGTGAATTATTGTCGTTAGCGGGAGTGAAACTAGCAAAGCAACTAAAGTACGAAAGCACAAGTCTGATCCAAGCAAAGTGCTGCACAGTCAGAGACTGCACATGGGCGAGGATACTGGGAGGTTGCCCAGGCGAGGAGATATGAGGATAGGAAAAAGAACATAAAAGCTATAAATCGGATTCTAAACGTGCACAGAGGACCAGCGGATGTTGGAGGAATTGGCTTCTGTTGGACACATGAATAATCGAACCTCGGATGCTCTAATGAATAACGGGGGACAAGACGCGGCGGGAATGCACAGCTGATCCAGGCAAAGTGCCGCACGTCAGAGGGACTGCACGTGGTCTAAGATATTGTCGCGCTGAGACTGTACCGTCGCGCTGAGACTGGACCTTAACGTGGTGCGATGGTTTGTGCACCTCTATGACCCATTGAGCTATGCTGGGTGGTGCCTTCCGAGCACCTTCAGAGTCACTCATACCAGGAAGGTCAATGGATAGAGGTCAGACGAACACGGTCTCAACTTAACCCGCTGCCTTGTGGGTCAGGCTTTTTAGCCAAAGGCTTTGGTCGAGAACCATAATTGTTCTCCTGTCTAGGCATGGGCGACCTGGCAGTATCCCAGCCCGCATACAACCATGACCATGACTATTAATACGAAACCCAAATCCATAGTGCATCGGCCGTCGCGCACGATAAACAGGGTCGCCTTACCTGCTGCATACAGCAGGGCGGGTAAGCGAAAACAAGCTACTGCTGGCCCTACTCTTCAAACTGTTTCTGACCCTTCCCCTCCCCCATCCATTCTTAACAACTCTCCGTCGGTCAATCCCAGCTTTAGAAAAGACCGCGCTGAACATGATGGAACATTTTCTGTTCGCGAATTTACAGACCACTTTCTGAAACCACGGGTGTCAGCTCACATCGGTGCTATGAATGTCAGAACTCTCAGACAAATAGGTCAGCAAGCTGCACTGGCTCTTACCTTAGATAGTCTATCTATTGATGTTTGCTGTTTATCGGAAACGCGCTTATACGATCCGTCCATAATTACTGAACTTACTGCCCCAAACCTTTCAACTCGCTACTTTTTACGCTGCTCTGGTGATTCTGTAGCTGCCATCTCAGGACAGGCGGGTGTTGATATAGTGCTGAATTCCCGTGCCGAACCATGTCTAATCGATTGGATTCCTTGGAATAGCAGGATGTGCGCAGTTAGACTAGCCACTAATATTAGACCAACCTCAAAATCTTCTAATCAGAGATGTTTGTTTATTGTAGCAACTTACGCTCCGACTAACACCAATTCCGACGACGAGAAGAACGCCTTCTACGACGATCTTTATGCTCTTTTGCGACGTGCAAAAAGCTCCGATATTGCTGTCTTAGCGGGAGATATGAATGCCAGACTGGGTCGCTTAGATACATCTGAATCACAATTAGGTGGCATGTTTGGTCTTGAAAGCCAACGCACAGATAATGGTGAACGGTTTATACAATTCTGTGCACAATCTCGGTTATTCATTAGCAGCACTTCCTTTCGCCATAAAAGTTGTCAAATTACCACATGGCGCTCGCCGGATGGAAGCCAACCTTCGGCCCAAATCGACCATATCGCCATAAGTGCTCGCTGGAGAGGTTGCATTGAGGACTGCCGTTCCTTTTGGAATACCTGCATAGATTCAGATCATGCTCTTGTGCGATGTAGGTTCTCGTTAAAGTTCTCCGGTACGAAGCCTTCGAATGGGAAACGCATCGTGGTCGAAAAATTCTCTCTGCCTGCAGTTCAAGACATTTATAGGACCACCTTGAGTAACTCACTTCCAGTTGCTCAGTGTGCAACTGCCGATGAAAGGTGGAACAAAATAGCAGGATTTATGCGAGCCGCTGCAACAACAGCCTGTGAGACTACACAACCAACCCAAAAGTCCCACTGGATTTCACAGCGCTCTATCGAAATTCTTCACCAGCGACGCCAAATACCTCATGGTCCGGGACACAACACAGAGCGTAGACGCGTGAGGAATGAACTTAAACGGAGCCTAAGACTAGACAGAGAAAGGTGGTGGCTAAATAAGGTCGAAGAAATGGAAATAGCAAATAATGCGGGTAACGTGCGAAAACTCTTCCAACTTATTCGATCGACTGGGCCTACGAAAAAAGGAGTGAGTGAGACTATCGCTGAAGTAGACGGTACTCTTATCACTAATAAGAATCGCCGCCTCTCTCGTTGGGCCGAACATTTTGAAAAACAATTCAGCTGGTCGCCTGCAACAAAATCTTTTCCTCATTTGAAGCAATGTGATCCTTGGTCTGTTAGCGTAGATCCCCCTAATGATTCAGAAATTGAAGAATGTATCGAATCGATGAAACGGTTCAAAGCTGCCGGCCCCGATGACATACCACCTGTTTTGTTCAAAGAAGGTGGCCAAGTCCTAATTAGCACATTAGGCGATCTCCTCCGTGAAGTGTGGTTATCAGAATCCGTCCCTCAGAGTTGGGGCGAATCGGTTATCATACCTATATTCAAAAAAGGTGTGCGAAGCTTATGCTCTAATCACCGTGGGATAAGTCTCACTCCCATCATTACGAGATTATTAGCGTCCATATGTCTTCGAAGATTAACTTCGCATAGGGAATCACAGATCCGAGAGCAGCAAGCTGGCTTCCGGCCTGGCAGAGGCTGTGTCGACAACATTTTTACTCTTCGACGGATCCTAGAACTGCGGCACACTTATAGACAGCCGACAATAGCCATCTTTTTAGACTTCAAAGGAGCATTTGACTCAGTCGACCGAAATGTCATGTTTAACACTTTGCTGTGCAAAGGCGTTCCGCAAAAGTATGTCAACATACTACGCGCACTTTACGCTCATACATCCGGATGCGTTAGGGTTTACAACGAACTCTCACCCAAATTCCACACCACAAGTGGCGTCCGACAAGGATGCCCGATTTCTCCGTTTCTGTTCAATTTCGTAATTGATGCAATTATGGAATTGTGCAACGATGGTGCCCCAGCTTTCGGAGTTCACATAATGCCAGGCGTCAAGCTTCTCGACTTGGATTATGCTGATGATATAGTTCTCCTCTTCGACTCGTACACTGATGCACAGGCGATACTGAACAAGCTATCTAGTATTGTGCCCGCATTTGGAATGCGTTTTGCACCCTCTAAGTGTAGTCTTCTGCTGCAGGACATCGACATATCGAACGAAACCTTATTACTCGACAATCAGGCACTTGAAATTGTAGATCGTTTTACGTATCTCGGTAGTTGTATCAATAATTCTTCATCTTTAGATGACGAGGTATCGGCACGCATCTCTAAAGCGACCGTAGCATTCCGCAACCTAGGTCACCTCTGGCGTCAGAAAGGACTATCTCTGTTACTCAAGGGTAGAGTCTATAAAGCGACAGTTCGCGCTGTGTTACTATATGGGTGCGAAACCTGGACCTTACGTAAAGAACACATTCAGCGTCTTCAAGTATTTGACAACCGGTGTCTTCGCAGCATTCTAGGAGTTAGCTGTTACAATCGCATGCGCACCGATGCTCTCCGAAATAAGTTGTTCGGTAGTAATGTTGATATAGAGAAGCAGATCAACCTGCATAGGTTACGCTGGTTGGGTCACGTTTTACGGATGCCGGACCACCGACTTCCGAAACAAATTCTTTTTGCGACGCCACATCCTGATTGGCGTAAATCTCGGGGTGGCCAAACCGTCACATGGCATAGGCAGTTAAAAACCCTTACTAGTAATCTTTCCAAAGTAGGCGCAGCGCGTCTTCCAGGCTGGTGTCCCCGCGATCAGATGTCGCAGTGGTTAGTTACGCTTCAGGATATGTCCCGAAACCGTGTTCAATGGCGGTCTTGCACTAAGCATCTTCTTGGAGTGTTTGCTTAACCTTGTATGTTGTCAAGCGGAGTGACGAGAAAAGCTTATTATGATGCATGACAGTGAAAGCCGCAAGGAAGCTGCCGTGCTGATGTCGCTCTACTCGTTCACGAAACTTGTTTGAATGTATGTTCCATTCGAGGTGTAGGCACCTCTTCCCAGTTTGTATGTGCTTACTTTTCTATAGAAGCCGTAGCTATTTAAGTCCCACCCTTCCCCATCTTTTAGGATTTTACTTTTCCATGGTTTGTATGGCAGTTAAGCATTCGGTACGTGCTACCGATGTAATGCTGTCTTTGATGATGATGATGATGTATACATGACTGTATTTTAAAGATAAAGCATGTCGCATGGACTCAATAAGTTTCCTATCAGCATCAGGATCGTTTTGCGGAGGGCGGTAAACGACACCCAGGAGAACATAATCCTGCTTTTTGAGATGAATACGACACCAAAGTGAGTCTACAAGAGGTAAGCAGTGAGGAGATAGAGGTTCACAAATAAATGAGGATGCAAAATATAAGAGAACCCCGCCGCCTTTGGTTGGACGATCGTTACGAATGACTGACATTCCAGTGAGTGAAATTTCCGCGTCTGTTACAGAATCCGACAACCAAGTCTCCGTAATAGCAATGAGATCAAAGGGGTGAGAAGCATGCCGAGTACGCAATTCTGGGAGTTTGCTGATGAGACCTTGAGCGTTTGTGTATAAACAATTCAGACTTTCTCTTGAAAGACAGGGATCCGCATCGTGGGGAATTATTGTGCCGACTCTGAAGTAGTCGGCTGTTGGAGGTTTTTTGAGAATGGTGCAGATACGTCAGGGGAGGGGGGTACCGCTGTGGTTATAGGATGCTTGGGTTTTGGCTTGTCAGCAGCCGCTCGCAAGCGAATTTCAGCGGGGGCTAGGTGTTTAAATTGGTACCACGCCTGTAGAGCAGTGTGAACCATATCTTCAGAATGAAAAGTAATTTTCAATATCCTTGGACCCTGGCCCTTGTAACTGAGCGAATTCGGTAAGCGTTTGACGGCAGTAGTAAGAGTACCGGAAATTCTGCTTTGCGACTGAATAAAACGCCACTGATCACAGTCGTGGGTCGCAGATTTAGCGGCATCGTCATCTACGAGTTCCGGAACGCCATAGAGAAAGATACTTTTTTGTCACTGGCTTCTTTCCAATTATACGATGGCTGCTTTTTCAGTCGACGTTCACTCCAGGGAATGTCCGGATGTATACGAATTGCAGATGACCCCCGGTTCAAGGTGTGAGCGGCAAGCAAGACATTTTCGATATCTTCCATTGCCTTTAGCGTTACTCGTAGCAGTCTCGGTTCGCCAAAATGAGGTGAGTTTGGATGACGTGACAAACGTACTAAACTCACTGGATCAGCCGACGCGTGAAGGGTATCGCATAGTGCACGCCATTGCTGTGTGTCAGCTTGCTGACGAGTTTTAAAGCAGGGAGACGTTGTTTCCGGCACATTAGAACATATTAGTGTCAATGAATCAGACTGACAAGGGAAATTCTTAGAAGCAACTGGCTTCCTAGTTGATGACATCACTTTAGTGAATTCCTCTGTAGAAAGAGGAACATCACTTTCGGTTGCTGGTGTGTTTCCCGCGACTAACGACGCGAATGTGGGAACGGGATGAGGTGCGATTTTTTCAATCTGCAACGGTTGAGAATTTGAAGAAACATTTATTCCCTCTACTTGGCTCAGTCGCTTTTCGGTTGCTGGTGTGTTTCCCGCGACTAACGACGCGAATGTGGGAACGGGATGAGGTGCGATTTTTTTAATCTGCAACGGTTGAGAATTTGAAGAAACATTTATTCCCTCTACTTGGCTCAGTCGCTTTTCAAGGGATGCTATTTTTTCGATTGTTGAGCTAACAGTTTATGCAGAAAACGGACAATGGGGTTGTCTGTACAGGCTTTGCAAAACCAGAGCATAGTTGAATTTTTTTGGTGGGCAATGAAATCAGCAGGCGTCAAACCTGAGCAACCAGAATGAAACCAGGAACAACAAATGCTGCATTCTATTCCTTCTAAAACCGAAGTTGAACATCCGGTTTCACCGCAAACGGCAAGTCCCGGTGAGCTTTTGGATTCTTGAGATTTCTTACGAGTAATTGGTTGATTTGATGTAGTTGAAGAGTTACGACGAACAGTTTTTGAGCCACGGAGAACCATTGTCAGTAATGTAATGTTGAAAACTTAAATAAAAAATGTTATAAAAATGACGGAGCGAAATTCCACGTTGACCTTGAATTCGAAAAAGCATCCTGTTCATTCGAAAAAAAAGCATCTGCCAAACCCATCGAACAATGCAAAGTTGATCACGACGGTTCATAATGGAAACACTGGAGTCGAGTTTCGCTTTTATTTTAGCTCATCAGCAGTACATATCTCAGCTTCGGGTGGGAGGATGATATGCACTGCCGATGAGCTTAATTAAAACGAAACACGAGTTCCATTACTTCCATTATGAAGTGTGATGATCAAATTTGTGAATAGTTCGATGGGTTTGACACGTTTCAGACGAGTACATTTCAAAACAGTAATTTCCAGCTTGATGTGAAGTTATAATGGAAGTAGGCCGTGAAAATGCTTTTTCAGCCGTTTGAAAAAGTTCAAATTTGAATATTTGAAAATTTGAAGGTCAACGTGAAAGTTTGCTTCTTACGAAACGTTTGATTTTATATTTATTCGTTTATCAAAGGAATTAAACATGGTCATCACTTTTCAATCTGCGAAATTAGATTGCGCAGCATCCACGGCTTGCTCTGGAGATTTGTGTCAATAATCAGCCCACATACAATATGTAAAAATTCTTTTAACATAATAGTGAATAATGCAACGTAATGAAATAAAAATTCAAATAAATCACTAATAATTCTCTAATATCTAATGGAATGCTGAGAATTTTTTATAACGAGCAACCTATTGACAATCAAATTATGTATGTACAACGAAAAATAAATATTGAATGTCAGATGTGCCGCGGAATTTTACGCACGTTAACACAATTATGGCAATCAAAATATAGCTGATGCTCTCAGGGAATCAGTAAGTGATCAGATATTAGAAATGGTGTGCGGTCAATGTGTCGATAATCGATATGTATTGATCCGATCTTAAGTCTAGTTATTAAAGAAATGTTTTCATTCTAATGAGAAGGTTTCTGATTTCAGGAATGATCCTCCTCTGATCCCATCTCGTAAATTGCTGCTACAAAACCAGTTTCGTCAGAATGATAAGTGATTACAACTTGCCTACAATCTTTAAGTATATTAGAGGGATCAATTGTAATGGCTTCTAATGCATCACGCTTAAGTTGTGTTATAAGCAATGGATAATATTGGTTATTATGAGAAATATCATATATTAAGAGAAATTCCTGACAAACTGCAAAAGGCTCGGTTGATGCCGTGTTCTGATTACCAGTTGAATTTTGTTTATCAATGTAAATTATATAATCTTAATTACGATTTGTTTTAAAGTGGATTAGTTTAGACAATGTTTCATGTTGATCACGGAAGATGATAGGTTTGCGAATTGAAATTTGTACTAGTGTATCAGATAATTCGTACGCTCCTCGGAAAGATGTGTTCCTATGCATGTACAAAGCATATAATGTCGTATTAACAATGTGATCTCTATGTTTTACGCTTTACATTATCTGAAGCGTCTAGATTTTTGTAATAACTCCGCTACTTTCATATAAGATATTCCTTAAATTATAAGTTAATTATCAGAAATTTAAAATATACACTAATCTTGGTAGCTAATGAGGTTTTCTAGTTCTAGTTATTACATTGTTGTCACTAGAATCGAAAAATATAATAGTATGATCCCAATTGATAAATGATGATAATATGTTCATGTTAAATGATATAATATTGAAAGTAAAGAAGAATTCAAGAATATTGTTATTACGCGTTAATTTGCTGTCAAACTGTGTATAACATGATAATTTGATAGTGTTGGGAAAAGAATTGAGGCTTATATCCGTACTTCCTGCTTATTTGAGTGTTGAAATGTCGAAATTTCCTACAATCATTTTATATTGGAATTGGTGGGGATTTGCATTCAAAATGAGATAAATCGAGTTTTCAAGTTATTGCGAAGTCGTAAAAGGTGGGTATTAGATGTATCGAAATAAGAGATCAAACGCTGTTAATACTAGCCAGATGGAATCTCCGATATGAACGGAAAATGAAGTTGTTGGCGTGGATTTCAAATTAAACATAAATAAGTCACCCACCTCCACGTTATGTAACGAGATTCCTCCTGAAAATTTGATATTTTGAAAACAGGAATTCAAAATGTTGCTACTCATAATTGGTCTGAAATTGTGTTATCAGAATAATATAAGTGGTGGTAAAAAGAATAGATGAACGTGAAGTTAATAGCATATTAAAGATGGTTACCTAGTTTAAAAAAGAAATCGACGTATCGAGGAGTGATGAGCAGAGATGTGCTCAGTATCTAATGTCTCATTATGAAGTGCGGGCTATATCATTTTTAAAACATTTGTGAAAGCATTGAAAAAATTTTATGCTTGAGCGAAGAAACATAGCAGGCTGATAGTAAATAGCTGTAAATGTTGTCATTAGGTGTTAATTTACCATCTATCAGGGCCTAATGTTGTGGTGATGTGCTTTAGAAATTCAAACACGGACTTGACTATTGATGGATTGGGCGTTGGAGTTGAAATGAAATACTCTCATTTACTTGGTTATTCAATACTTTTTAATACCCAGCAGATTAGTGCCTGAAACTTGGATTAAATCGTGGCATATTTATATAAATAAAGGTTTGAAAATCCATTTTACCAGCTGATGGTACATGATGCTACATCATTGAAGCCTAGGAGATGCAGTAATTTAAATAGACAGAGATGTAATATCCTCCTATGGAATAGTGAGTTGTGTTGGTTTGTTGACTGAAGAAAACGAAGTTAGAGGTGCTTTACAATCTCGTGGCACCTCGTCTAATTCAAGCGTTCCTTTCACTTTCTGGAAAATTTGGTTGATGATTGATTAGATACGGTACGATTATTAAACCCGAATATGTGTTGCTTTGGTGTGATATGAGATTTAATTAAAGCTTGTTAAATATGGAAATCGATTTAAAAGCAAAGCTTTTGTTACTGATTTTTATTGAGATTGAACAACATTTCATAGGTTTAATTTTCCTGAAGCACAATTTAATGAAGAAACTTTAGTAAAACAGATAGTATTTTTCAGATCCTATAATAGGGATCTGTCATCTATATTGAAGAGTGTATCATATTTGGATATTAATTCTACTCCAAGAATTTCAGCCAAAATTTATTTGATAAACTTGGTGGTTTGTTAAATTATATCATTGTCAATATTTGTATTATGATCGATAAAAATAGTTAATGGTTGTAAATTATGGCAAACTTCAGTGATAAATAATGTTTTGCCCGAAATCCCTCTAATTCGGATTTCACCTTCTGCAGCTTATTTTTTATAACGGAAGTGTTCTGGTCTAAAATATGCAGTAATTGTTAGTTTCAGAAAGATTATTGAGAATTGAGAATTTGCTTCGAAACCGGTGTTTTATTGTGCATGATAATAATAGTTTACTTTGGAATATATTTAAAAATTGTGAAATATTATAATTCTGGCTGGTTGCGTGAAAACACTTTTCAAGCCATAGATGAGCTTCTTCTCAACGAACCGAACCAGGTAAGGTAAATGATACAATGGAATGAGCTATAAAATTATTGAGCCTGGAGGTAATGTGATATATCTAATTGTGTCCACTTTTTGCTGCCTTTAGAAAATGATTTTAAAGTTCCTCATAGTATATTGTCAAGAAATTTAATTGATAATTTTAAAAAAATGCGCAACGACTTGGAATGGAGTGCGGACAAAAGATATATTTAGAATGCATAGTGACTTGTGATTTGCTTTGAACTGAATGTGTTTTGTGAAGATTGTCGAGCAGTTGTCTAATGTTAACAATGAATTTATAGTAAATGATAAATAATGCAGATTAAAGATAATTTAGAGACTGTTTCGAAACTTAATTTCTTGACAACTCAAACATATGATCATCGGACGTTTATGGAAAATCTATGAAAAATAAAGATGAGGATTAGAATTCATGCGAATAAAAATACACTATTTTTAAAAAAAATTAGGAAATGGACTTACTTGTTATAATGGTTAATAAAAATCCAGACTGCAAATCTCTTTGTATATCATACAACACACTTAATTGCAACGACATTTAAGAAACTATAAAATGTGCAATTAAACATGATTGTTTCTTTATTCATTAGGTCGGATATTTATCGGTTTTCATTAATATATATACACAATTTTCTATTGATAACGCCCAATAATATCAGACTAATCAAGCTAAGAAATAATAAATGCAATGTAATTTATATTTTAATTTTGATTTTCTTCTACTAAATGTGTTTTAAGATGTACGCAAAAATGATAGAATGTCCAAAGTACTACACAATTTTATAAATTTGTTATCTAATGATAAATAATAATATCACGAAGGTTTCCGCAAAATGAACCGAGTTAGAATTTATCAGTCAATTTAGTAGCTTCAAAACACGAAAAGAATTAGTTCCCATGGCAGTCATCCCCGAGAGTTCCAACTGAGTTTCTCTAATCCGTAAGGTCCTACCCCTACAAATTAACATAGCGAGTAGGCTGGTTTGAAAGCTGTGTACCATAGAAATCTGTCCGGAGAAAATCAAAACCAGACTCAAAGAATTCTGTAAGGATATGACAACCAATGTGTCTATCAAACGGTTGACGTACGAGTCGAAGCCCACCAAAATATTGACACGAAGATACGTGAGATGTGTACGGTATTGAAACAAAAATAATAATATAAATTAAGGCTATTTGAGTCACTGGCTATAGTTTTGCGGATTGTAAGAAGTAAAGACTCTTATATTGAAGCTAAAGTAAATGTGACTATATTAGATGCAGTTGAAGCAGTGGATAAAATCTATGAACATATCAGCATAGTTTGTTCTATCAATATTGAATCTCCATGTTCCGATAGATTCGGAGATGCTATGCTATATCGGCTTTATATCTTGAATGCAAATAAATACGGCTACCGCCACCTGGTTTCAAAGTGCGGATTTATCACAATATCTAGGACTGTGCATCATTAGTATTGATCCATATTGATTATCACGAGTCCAGGATTCATTAACAAGAATAATGTCTACAGACTTATAAGTAAGGTAAGATTTTAGTGCTTCGATTTTAAGTAAAACTTTTCTAACATTGATAACAGGATAAGGAAGAACGCAAAGGTCAGCATAGCGGATTTGAGAAAAAATCATTGGACAATTTTCTAGGCTTAAATTGTAGTTCACATTTTTTTAAATTATTGTATTATGATGAAAATATGGTTGTTAGTTGGTTGACCTATACATTAATTATAAAATAAAGGTTAGGATGTATTAATTATAAATGGAGTCGGTTATAATTTTAAGTAAGATAACTGGCAAGTAATGCAAGATAGTTTTGAGAAACTAGCGCTGTACCTTGGTAAAAATATTAGGTGAACAATATCATAGTTTAGCAATGTAAACAATTTTATCAAGCAAACTTGTCAAGAAAGCAGTATGGTTTATTGTTCTATAATTTGTGACAAAGTGTTTCGAACCCTATTGCTATTTGGGAAATGAACTCGATGTTTTCATCCTCCTGGAAATGAAGCTTAGTCAATATTTTCGTTAAATAAACTGGGAGATAGTTTCCGTTAATGATCTAATCGTGGAGGTTACAGAGAAAGATTTATTCTATTGCTTTTTTAACCGATAAATTGATCCGGAGATAATCAAATCTAACGTCAAAAATTCAGTCTCGAAATAAACACAAATGTGTCTATCAAACGGTTGAGTTACGCGTCCAAGCCCACCGAAATATTGACAAGACAATACGTGAGACGGGTACGGTACAATTAAAGCAAAATTATTATGCCATAAAAACAGCTAACCACAATTATTTCGTGCCCCATTAAATTCAAAAACTCCAATGTTTAAAAGTTACAATGACAACAATGAATCGCAACTGTAAAAAGCGCGAAAACGGCCAATTTAAATAACACGAAGATAAACTCGATAACAAATAAACTTATATGGTTCAGTAAAACAAAATGATAAAATTGTACAAAAATTCAAGCAGTTTCAAACGTCGGGGTCAGTGAAATCAATTCAATTGTTCAACTTAAATCGCCACAGGAAATCCACCTCGGATTTCACTAAGGCTGACAATGCACATTCTCTGGTTTCTAGTTATTTTCTCAATCGCTGACTATGTAATTTGAACCACAGGAATATACCGGTCTAACTCATCAGTGTATCTGGCCCTTTGTGCAAACATTATTAACAATGAAAACTGAAGTAGCAATGTGGTTGTTGATCTGGAACTGGTTTTCATTACCTAGAGCATATATTCGTTGTACGTGTATTTAGCGACGTTGACATGATCGTCGCGGATATCTCTTGGAATCCCCTGAAGACTAACGCAAACGGCAAGATATCGGCATAGGTGATCAACGGTCGTGATTGTTGTCGCCTTCAAATATTTGACGGGACCACAATTATTGTCGTGCGAAGAAGTTGAGCGGGAGTTCGGTGCATGGGGACTCGGAGCTCGTTGACCCTATCAAACAAATGACGGATGGGGTCTGAGGAGGAGTTAGATTTCGGAAAAAAACATTCATGGCTGAGTTAGAACTCACGTCGACCGAATACAACATGGAAAAGTGATGATTAGACGAATCGGAAAAAGCGGCGTTTGAATGGGCTCGCCTTGGCAAATCAGATGCTGATACGAAACTTGCTGCGCCAATGGAGTTCGTTTCGACGCCACTTTCGGTATCTGATGTAGCATGAGATAGAAGACGCACAGAATTGGGTGCATCATCCTCACTGGCCGTGGTATCTGTATTACCATTTGGGGGATTGGTAGCAGAGTTCAACAGCGCAAAGTTGGAACGACCAAGAACCGGATGTCTGGAGCGACTGTGGTTGCCCAAAGCCAAATGTTGCTCTAGTGACCGGGTCAGCGCAGCCCTGAGGTGTTGCGGATTGAATTTAGCCAACAGTGTCTCCTGATGCCCTTCGTAATTCTCACGACAGGGTTATATTTTGGCTATACGAGCGTCGAAATTCGGATGACGTCGTAGCGAGCGTTTGGAAACGAGATTTTTTCGACAAGTTGGACATTCTTTATTCCCGCTGAGCAATGCAGTAACGATGCATTCGATGCAGAAACGATGTACATATTTTTTCGTGGTCATAGTGACCTTTAAAATGTCGACGCAA
>JACCGJ010019124.1:0-40161 GCA_013407085.1 Atriophallophorus winterbourni | reverse complement strand
TATTCTAACAAATGTTACGATCTCTATGGTTAAATAATACTGTGTTGTCCCCAGTTTACTTAAATCCCACAGTGATTCCTTCTTAAACACAAATACTTGGAAAACAAATATACCCAAACATATATTTCCGGTCGAGATTTCTTCCTTCCATGTCACAATCGGAATTACCTTTGCTCATCCTTTGAAGCACATGGACGCAAATATTAAATCAACGATTTGTTCAAATTTCATACATATATCCTGATTTCGAGGGATGTGAGCGACACATCACTTTGGTCATCCATAAGCGCCTTGAGTGCTTGACCACGGATCACTATATGATTCTGTGTTTGAACATCGTGGTTCGTTGTACGAACCCTATGCAACACTGGCCATTCAATTATACCTGTATATCATATTTTATTGTAGAGCTATTCGCTTTCATTTCACCAGAATCTTGGACTTCTTTCCTGATATACTGACCAAGTCTTTAACCGCTGCCCTTCAGACGTTGTGTAACCCGAATAGCTCCGATTTTCGTTTCAACCCTCACAACAAAGACTAGCCCGATTTGTCCAGGTCCTTGGAAAAGACGCTAGTACTTACGAAAACTTGTCCTCGACATAAACCCGTTGACGTCATTGAAAGATAGTCAAGTGAAACTAGGCTGTCAACTGTGAAGGACGATGCAGACATCAATGGACTGCTTGCTGTATACGGCGTTCGAAGTTGGGAACGCAAATGGATTACGATCTGCAAGGATCTTGTCTCCGAACGGCGCGAGTAGGCTGGCATGATTCCAGACATCAACTAAGCCGGCTAATCCATCCATGAAGCCAGTCCCTCTCAAAATTAATTTAAGTAATGTGTTGCTCACATCCCCATTCCTTACACACATCCCTTGTGTAAGGGATGGAGATGTGAGCTACACATTACTTTGGTCATCCATGAGCACCTTGAGTGCTTTGACCAAGAATCACTTTGTGATTCTGTGTCTGAACATCGTGGTTCGTTGTACGAACCCTATATACTAGTGGCATACAAGCATAACTTAATTTAAGTAAGTATTATTATATAGACACGTTCCCGCCTTCGAACGCTGTAAGCGGTACATAGTCCCCAGACGTATACATCCTCATTCAGCCAGGTGTTTGCATGATCTCCTCGACGTGTGCGCGTGTTCAGGGTCAAGGAAAAGTTCCGTGAACGCTGAGTCCTCTCCCAGTAGGACCTGGCCAAACCAATGTAATTTTTGCAGTTTGATATAAACGGAGAGCGGAGTAATCCCGCTACATCGTGTTTGAATGACAGCATTAGATACACTGTTGGTGCATCGGACGCTAATGGTCGAACATCTTTGATGATCGCATATTCTGTGGTCTCACACATTAAGAAAATGCACACACTTTCTGCTGATCGCCTCCATCCTGTGAACGCAGCAAGATCAACTCTCTCGGGCCTAACGATTTTTATCGACCTTATTCCCTCGATTTTGTTTATTGGTGTACATCACAAGCACATAATAAGTACATGCCCGATCCATACATGATTATACAACCTCAACACATTCTCTCACCATTGTCAAATTTTCGTTTCCTAAGCGTGGCGTGTTCGCGTTGAGAAGTCGAAAGTTGTGTACGCTCTTTCCTATAATGAAAGATTACGTCATCATCAAAGTCTATGTGAACCATGTAATGGACTCTAGAACAGGGTGTGTGGCTTGGCTTCAATGGATCCATCTCATCCCTTACAATATACCATTTTTGCAGCCAGCAATGCTGAAAGCAACATAGGTCTCCTCCGACTCCGATAGAATCTGCAGGTTGCTTTCAAACTACACCCGCTCTCATATAGAATATGCTACACCAGCATGAAATCTTTGATAACTCCACAATGCAGAGGGACAAAGCTCGTCATTGAACGTTCTAATTATCCATATGAAACGTGTCTTAGAAAATTGAACTTGCATTCAACCCAATACAGAACACAACGAGGAGCACTTATCTTGATTTGGACAGTGCTGAATCAAATACACCATCCATGCAGACATTTGTTAGATCTTTCCCACAAAACATATCCGAGTGGTGACCCGTCTCAACTCATATCAACAGCATAACAGGTCGAAGTGCCGCACCTATGCATTTTCCGTTCGCATTGTGCAATTGTGGAATAGTTTACCTACTCACTAGATGCCCATATGGACAAGTATGTTTTAAGTTTGACAATAATCTGTAAAATTATCTTTTGATAATATTTTTTTTACCAACCTACCCGATGTGGATCTTCTAAAACATGGCTCTTTACCCGCATATCGTCTATGATTAAATCTACGCGTAAACCATTTTCTTGCTATCTACGAGAATGTAACTTTCGACTTTCATTTTTCAGCTGAAGAATCCCTGTTCGATGCCGATTGGTGACGCTCTACCCGGGAATGTGGCTTGCGCTGTACACAAAGGCAATCGATGCGTGCCCAACTGGGAAACACTGCGATACAAATGCGAATGCCAGCCGAACTTTCGTAAACATAGCGCATTGCAAGCACCGCCTGGCCGAGTGCTTGATAATTGCCTTCAAGAGGTTAATCCCTGTGTAATGAAAGCCTGTATACATGGCGTTTGTGTCTTGGTAAGCCAGACTTTTCTGAAGTGTACTTTTATCGTAAATTGCAAAGATCCAAGACTTTTTAATTGAGTATCAGTTCTAAATGAGTAAGTAGTTGTAGCGAGCGAGTATTAGTTTGTGTTTGATAAGATTTGCCTTACCTTTGATTCGGCCGTGCACACTATCGTTCCATTCATAATTCAAGAAACATGGTTCCATTCTGATATGGACACTGATTTAATTAGTATTAACGGTTTTGAATGCTTTCGTTTGGATCGGACATGCCCTTTTACAAATCGTGGTGATGGAGTTATAACTTTTGTCCGCAAAGAGTGGCGTGCCTCTAATAAAATCATTTATACCTTCGACAGAACTGAAATCTCCTGATTGGAAGTTGAATGCAAACCACGACATCTTTCTAATTTTCAATCGCTTATTTTGATAAATGCATTTATCGTCCCCAGCTGTCATTGTAACACTTCGGGCATTTTTTGATGAACTTCTTATTGAAATTGCCCCTTAGCAAAACTCTTTGCTTTTACTTGCTAGAGAACTTCATCACTCTAATCTTTCTGAATTTTATGATTTTTCTCTTGTCTCTTATGAGCATTGTTCACTTTTCAACGCGTTGTGAAGTGTGTCTGGATTATGCTCTTACAAATTCAGCACTAATTTTTCATGCTCGTAAGTCTACCCCCATCGGTAATTCTAACCATCGTATTATCACAATTTTCCCTAAAATCTACGGAAATAAATACCTGACTCGCAGATTCGGAGGAAAATTGACTAACAGAGCATGTGAACCTGGCAATGCTTCAGCCCTGACAAACATGCTCAATGACACTGACTTCAATACCTTTCATGACCTTGACGCTTCCCATAAATGTGATGTTTCTACTTCGTACCTCAATTTTTGTTTTGACATTTGTTATCCCCAAGAAACTATTTTTGTCCGTCCTGATTGTTTTCCCTCCACTAATTTGAAACACGGAAAACTGAAAAATCGTAAACGAGACATTGTTTCTCAGCTGTTTATGCATATTAATCTCAAACATTTGTGTGGAAAGGACAGAAAAGAATTTCCTTCTCTCCCTGATACTACAAATTATTCTTTCGTATCCCCTCCCGTTAAAGCCAAAGCATTCACCGATTTATTTTACCCCGCCCGTCTTCTGTTTCTACTCCACCTTTCACAAGGGCATCGGAAGTCAAGATTCAAGATTCAATATTTATGGTTGGAAAAGCAAATAACTTTACAATAACCATAGAGTGGAACTATAGGTATATATATATATATATATATATATAATCAAAATCAATGGGACGATGATAGTTTATTAATAGTTTGGGGCTAAATTCGGATTAGCTCTCATATAATCGTCAAGTTTTGATTTTAATATAGATAAATTGTTTGTGCTTACCGAATCAGCAGTTAGGGAATTCCAAACAAAGCACACACGAACCGAATAAAAAAATACACGCGGCAGTTCCGTTTGGAATGTGGTATTTCCAACTTGCAACCATGGCCACGGCTGTTCCTGGAAGTTTGAAAGTGGACTGCGCGGACTGCCTGAAGGCGACCTCCTGAGTTCAAGTTTCTGAGAGTAAATATTTTGGAATACGGCAGTTTCTTATCATGTCCTTATTACCCAGACAGCGTAAACGGAAGAACATGATCTGGAGACCAGCTTTAGATAGCACTTCTTTATTTGCTACTCTGTCCATCTACGATATGTTCAATATCCCACGGATGCTCCTTAAATGAAAAGCATTCAGCTTCTTTTGGTGTCTTGCGTGGATGATCCATGTTTTGTTGCGGGGCCTTCAAGTCGGTCGTTTTTCCCGCCTATTTCGTTGCCTTTGAACACTATTTGTGGGCCAAATACGTCATTTTTTCGTATCAAATGAGGCAAATTTTCAACAAATTACGAGATACTAGGAATTGTTGTGAAACTTTTTGTCCCAAAACGTTTGTTTATCGCATTTTCATATAAACGGGGTCATGCGTGGAAATATTCAATCAAGACGGACAACAAGCATCGTCCAGTCGACAAACCTGATGTCGGGATCTGTTCGTCATTTTTGTTAAATCTTTTAGTGAAGTTATTGTAACTTCTGAAAATTCGGGTATTCGAATAAATCCAATTTCGTCTTTTTCTGTAACGCATTTAGTGCGAACGCGTTGTATACCAAGGATACAAAAGCGCTTGATAATTTTTGTGATGATTGATCATTTTGAATCGTGTTTTGATAAACACTTGCTCAGTGAGTTTGCTTCAAAAATGGTTATCAATATGAAAAGCAGACTTAACGCAGATATACGATCGTAAGCACAACGTTTAAATCAACTATGTTTAATGGGGCTGTTCGATATTAGTAACTTAAAGCGCCATCCTAAAATGTCTGTTTTTCTCTCCAGTCTGATTACGAATCACTAGTAGAACACGATTCCTTGATCAAAAACATGTCGATTCCTCCTCCATCACCGTTGAAACCACTGTTGAAAGCGCGATGTATTTGCAAGAAAGGTTGGATGGGAGACCGTTGTGAACACCCACAAACGCAACACGCTTGGTCCCCTTGGTCTGCTTGGACGCAATGTGAACCAGCGTGTCAGACAACGTATCGAGACCTTCCTCCAGTTGGTTTGAAGGAAATGGTTCCCCGAGGTCAGAGTACTCCACGTTGGGGTATGCGGCAACGGACACGCTATCGAGATTGCACCGCTAACAATTCCGATTGTAGTGAGCAAATGTTGGAAATGGCCGCACAGATGGGGTTGGATCTGTCCCTGGAACCGGTTTGGCGCGAGTATCAACGCAGAGGATGTCGCCCGAGGCCGTGCGACAGGTATTTGCATCTCGCAACCGCCAGACGTGAATTGAAGCGGGTTAAGAATAAAGAGAAGATTGTAAGTTTGATGGATTCGCGGAAAAGTGAGGTAGTTCACACACATACCATTTGCGTTTTATCGCAGATGTATATTGTAGAATGTGATTGAAAATTGAGTTTGCGTGTGTGAACTGGACATTGTGCTTCACCAAACTATACTCTTACTAGTCGAGGGCAAAGGTGGAGATCCGATATTTTAAGCCTTACTCTGGATACTCGAAGTATATGTGCTTTCTGTTACGGAATACCCACTCAAAACCTTGGCACCATGGCTGCAGAAGGATCTTGAAGTTCTTGAAAGGATTTACTAACGTACATCGGAGTGACCTTAAAAGTATGTTGCAACTAAAATCACTGTCGTAATCATTTACTAAAGACCCAGCATGTTTTTCGAACACGCATACATTCAAATGGATATCGGATATCATATGTAATTTTCTCGGTTTGAATCCGTTTTTACCCGAATCCCAGCGGATAAAATTTGGTCGCTTGCTTCCCGAGTCTGATTTTCTCGAGCTATCGAGGCAACGAGCGTAGTCCCAAAATGTTCAGTACTCGGTCAAATACTAATTATCCAAATAAACATAAACGATCTGCCGAAATCGGTGGGCGGCAAATTTGCTCCATTCATTGAAGATGTGGTATTTGGATGGAGATAAACTCTGTGGATGTGTACTAATTTGTACCCGCAGACCTCAATAAGCTGCATTAGTGTTCAGTTCAGAAATAATTGCCTTTCAAGTTTCGAAAGCGCAAACTGTAATAGGTTGGAAAACCCTTACGCTTCATCTACGCATATTACAGCCAAAAGCTCGAGTGGATTAAATCCTTGAAATATCGCTGTATGCTGAATTCTACAAAAAACGATTGTTTGGGAGCCCTTATATAAAGGTACATGCGTTGTACTTGACTTCCTTGGATCCAACTTCATATGTGCCACGCGGCTCTTATTCAAAACGATACTCAATTTATACACAACTAGTACTGGATTATACAGCGCGAACTTACGGTCCATGGTTGGAAAACAATACCAATCGTATTTATTATAAGCAATCATAATGGTCCCCGGATTCTATAACCTTTCCCTCATGCAGCCACTGTTTAGACTCGGATGGAACCCCTCTAGCGTTCGAGGTGACTCGATACTAACATCCACTAAGGCACCTTCTTGAAATTAGCCACAGTCTTCCAGCGCACGTTCAAACACCACACTCCTGCCAAAACGGTTGTTCGAACTTATATTCAGTCCTCGGATATTTACTTTGAAACTCTTTACCATCCGCGTTGATGTCATCTCCGAGTGAAGTGATTTTCAGCCAACATTTAGAAGCTTTAATTTTGATATATCCTGGATTGGCACCTGCTTACTGAAAATCCTTAGTAATTGTGATGCACACATGATCCTGGAAAGATGTACGTCAGGGTAGTTCAATATGGAGAACTTGCTGATCACATGCAACAAGTGCTCCCTCTTCACAACACAATTTGAACCAAAGAAACAGCTTGACAGATTCATTTGAACAACGACGTCGTGACAGAAGTTGTCATGACTGAGATTCAAGATTTATTGTTGAAAAACAATTAAATTCACAATAACCACAGAGTCGGGTATAGGTATAAAATAAAATTTATGAGACCTATGACTGGGATAGTTTGAGCTTACCAAATCGGCCGGTAGGGAATTTCGAACAAAGCACACACGCACCGAATTAAAATACCTGCAGCAGTTCTGTTTGAAGTGTGGCATTGCCAACTTGCGACCATGACCACGGATGTTGCTAGAAGTTTGAAGATGGAATAATTTATCCAGAGGGTGGGAAACAGTAGTAAGGATTTTGTATGCAAGGCTAAGATCGCCTAGCATTCTGCTTTGTGCAAGTGTCCTTAGATCCAATCATCTGAGTCGCTCGATATATGGCGTATTTTCAAAACCATTGACAAACTTTGAAGCACTGTGATGTAAGCGGTCCATAAGTAAAATATCTTTCTGGAGACATCGTGTCCAGGATTGGGCAGCGTAGTCTGGAACCGGGTGTATATAATCGTTCATCATGAGAGGAAAACACCCCGGTTAAAAACGTTCAAATATCTCCCGTAACATACCTAGCAGCCGCTACCCGCGTTTGTAAACTGCTTCGCATTGTACGCCATTTTTCAAAGTACCGCACTTCCACCATATACTCCAGGATTCGTTTGCCGATCTTGCATGTGTAGGAAAAGTCAGAATTGCCACCGATCTGCATGATCCTAGACTTTGCGTATTCAAAGCCAGCTTATTTTCTGATGATCATTCTTGCAAATCATTCAGGTCGTGTTGTAGCCAAATACAATCATCAACATTGCTGATTCGGCTCCATATTTTAATGTCATCAGCAAACAGAAGCACCTTGCTGTCGTTTAATATTGGTAAATCATTCATGTCGGTCATAAATAGTATTGGTCCAAGCACCGATCCTTGCGGAACACCGCTAGTGACACCGATTTGCTTTAATAATAGGCCATCCACACGAACTCTCTGTACCTCTTGCTAAGTTAATCACGAATCCATTCATGTATTTCCCCAACAATACCGTGTTTCTGTAGCTTGGTCACGAGTAAATTATAATAGAAATGTCTAGGTAGCATGCATGAATACATCGAACTGCATATACAGCACTCCTCCAATCATCTAATCTTATAGGCAGGTTTGTTAGACAAGAATGATTTCTGCGAAATCCGTGTTGGACAACTAACAAAAGTCCGTTCCTATCTAGATGTTGGACTATTTCTGCATTTATTATTCGCTCAAAAACTTTTGTTACCAAAGACGGCAATGTCATGGGCCTGTAATTTTTGACATCAGAACGGCAACCTCCTTTGTAAATGGGTGTTATTTGTCCCAGTTTCCAGTCTTTTGTTACCACATCAGCTTCGAGCAATATATCACTATGAGATAGAGGTTCAGACAGTTGCGTACGACAGGGTTTGAGCAGCAATGGATTTATCTCGCTTGGTTCCGGAGATTTCTTTACATTCAATTTTCGTAAGGGTTGCGCTGCCACCGTCAGAGTAATCAACACTTCACGCAAAGTCTGCTCGTCAAGTTGAATGATGGATTCTATAACGGGCTCCGTGGATTTTTACGCGAAAACTCTGGTCATGTCGCCATTGGAAAAGAAAACATACATTCTCCAACAACATTTCCCAAACAAATTTCATTACCTGCATCACTTCTACTCCTTCACATAAATACCTGGATCATCACTCGTTTGACTCAAATGCGTACATCACATAATATTGTACAGGTAGTTGCATTTTGCCATATATCTTGAAGCGTAATGCCAGTACAGATAATTAAACACTTTTTCACGCTTTATTTGCAGTATAATGCCATCGATCAAGTGCGCTACGTTCACATTTTCATCGCCCTCTGGATGGCATGTGCTTTCGTTCTGCTCGGATTCTTTGCTGTGATGCTGACAAAGGATATGCCCTCGCATATTCCTACAGTGCGTCATCATCGCGTACGGCGACCTTGAACGTTTAGATGGATCATATTTTCATACTTTTCCGTCAGTAGAGAATTTTTGAAATTGTTTTCATACATGGTAATATAGATGCGTTTGTGTCTTTTTATTCAAATGTTTTTGGGTCAGATAAAGAAAGAAAATTACAAAGTTTCTGTAGTTGCCTACATTTTCATCACTATTTATTCGTCGCAGGTTTCACGTAAGTTGCAGCGAGCAGACCGAAACAGTCAGATTCGTATTTGTGTGTCTCGGATGTTGTTGTTGTTGGCCTCCGTCGGTCGATGTCGATAATGACCCCCACTCACTTTACGTCATTGTAAATAACAAGTTTTGTGATTGTTAGTCCCACCTGCACAAGGTGATTCGAGGTTATTCAACGTTTTAAGGTTTATAATGGTCTAAAAATCAACAAGTTTAACAATAGTTATTGGATGGTAGAAAGTAAAAAAGGTAGGCAGCAAGGTCGAACAGTATGTGTGTTCGTGAAACGGATAAGTCAATAAAAATTCATTTAATTTAGTTTTGAAGTCACGCAAGCTACTGGAGTGAGCAACTGTTCCAAGTAAAACAGACAATGACAAAATAGAATATAACTTCTACAGTTCAGGCGGGAATGGGGTACCACCAGCATATATTCATGGGTCGGATAATTCCTCGTAACCTTTCGCCTGAATAGGCTCTGTAAAGGTTGGCTTTGGGTATGGAATATTTCGTAAAGTAGGAAAAGGTCTGCTTTGATTCATCGATAGGGAATGTCGAACAGTTTCAGTTGAGCTAGCCCTTCCTTATGGGGCTTGTTTCGGATGCTGAGAACTAGTTTGATTTAGCGGTAATAGATTCGCTGCATAAGTTCTACATCGCTGTTGAGCAACGGAGACCATGAATGCACGCCGTATTCCATGACTGATCTCATGTATATATTCATGATCCTTAAGTATATCTTGGGTGAAAATTTCATTAATACCCGTTTGAGAATATTGAGGGTACATGTTTCATTTGCACAGGCAGCGTTAATTTGGAATCAGCTTTTTAACCCTTTGTCTACGGCAATTGATAAACATTTTTTATGATATTATGTGTTATTCGGCTTGTTGTTGTTGGCCTCCGTCGGTCGATGTCGACCATGGATGTACATCACATCGCATGAATTTCATGTTTTGCAACTTTTTGAATGACTAAACAGTCCGACGATTCGGGAGGAACAATTCTCTCCCGTAGCGTTTCAACAATCGTCAGAAACTATGGGAATTGCATTCAGTTGCACGCCTGTGCGACGTTTGTCGCGTGATCTGCGTTCAGCAGCCAGGAGCTGTATTTGCTCCTCCCCGGCTTGCAGTCGACGTTTACACAATGCCTCCAAATTGAGCGGTCAAGAGCAAGTTCTTCCCAGCTTGCGGGGTCAATGTCAAGTGTCTCAGATAATTATTAACAAATTTAAAACCACGAAACTATTCTTATGATAAGATAATAGCATGCTCATGATATTTGCATGTGGATACAGCGAAAAAAATTGAATAAATCGTCATTTGTGTTTCAATCTGTGTGGTTCTAGTGAGTAAAAATAATGCCGAGGATTGCAGTGTGCTTCAAAGTGACTTGGATGCTGTACAAATGTGGTTATCTGAAAATAACTTACCGCTAAACATGCAGAAGTCTCAAATCATGCACATCGGTCGTGTGCTAAGCTTTTCTCATTCATACAAGCTTCGCAACAATATCCTGGATTACAACAAAGAAGAAAAAGACCTGGGTGTCTGGATTTGCGGTAGCCTGAAAAATGGTCTACAATGCGAAGCTGTTTACAAACGCGCGTCTCGGATGCTCGGTGTGTTGAGGCGGATATTCGGACGTTTTTCCCAGAGCTGTTTGTCTCTGATGATGAAAACACGTACAGACATCCGCTCACTGGTTACGCTTCACAAGCCTGGACCACATGGCTCCAAAAAGACATTTCAGTATTGGATCGCATATATCACAGAGCCTCAAAGTTGGTCATTTGGCTCGAAAACCTACCATTCGCTGACCGACTAAGTAAACTGAAGCTGACGACACTTGCACAAAGGAGACCGCGAGCCGACCTCCTCCTCACATTCAAAATCCTCAACAGTGTTTCCCACCCTTTGGATATACTATTTCACCGACGAACATTCCAGCAACAACCGCTGCGTCACAACTGCAAGTGGAGAATACCCCACTCCAATCAGAACTGCCGCAGGTTATATTTTTATAAGTGCGTATTGGTTTTCGCTTGGAATTCCCTGCCAGCCAATTTGGTAAGCTCAAACACTTTTTCTATATTTAAATTAAAACTAGACGATTTCCTGAGAGCCAATCCAAATTTTGCCCCGAACTATTTATAATCTATCGTTACCAGAATTATTTTGATTTTGACATTTTTCTATACACATATACACTTGTACCTATAGTTCAACTGCATGGTATTGTAAAGTAATTGCTTTTTCAACCATAAAAATCTTGAATCTGAATTGAATCACGCTGCTATTTCTTATGTTGCTTATCAAGTTTAGAAAACCAGATAGTGTGCTAGCCAACGTGTAATGTATGGCTTTGTGGTACGTAGCCTGACAGGGTTGCAATGTCCAACATCATTGCAACTTACACCGATCAACAAGATGACTAAAACACGAAGAGGAGTAATTTCCGATCAAGGGCAAGTTTACAGTGGATGACTTCTAAATTTTGCATACAGAATATTCATTAACATCGGTTGTCGCTAAGAAAAAAATTACTATGGGCTTAGATCTCACGATCATTTTACAAAAGCTGCATTTTGCAGACAATAAAGTTCCGTGTTACGTGAATTAACAAACGCATGACAATGTGAAAAATTATTAGCGCGGTTCGATACGTAAGAGCAACGTGACGGCAAAACAAAAGCAAAGCTGATCACCGAGGGATAAATAATGGTTGATACCGTGAAGCTTACTAATAAGTAAATTATAATTTAGGGTTTGTTTCACCATTCAATCGCTGACTTATAGTCTACGGAAATGAAGGTTTCTTTTATATGCAAACAGCATGACAACATCGATAGAGTGTAGACACCATTTGTGAAGCTTGGCGGAACCTAAACCCTTATCCTTTATATTGGGTAACCTTCAGGGAAAGTCCATCGGGATGTTCTTTTCCAGCAAGACCCATTTACTTCATCAACAACATCTACATCTTTTTTCTTTATCATATCTGTCTAGGCCTTGGAAACCTGACAGTATCTTCGCCCACTTGCAGTCTCTGGCTGTGCCGCACTTTGCCTGGATCAGGCTTGTACTCACATACCAAGAACTCAACTTGAAGATGAATCTTCAAGCTTCGTCTCCACAGAGACCGACCAAGACAGTTGTTCTCTTCATAGTGTGCTGTGAAAGGAAATATTTTTACTCCACTGTAGTAACTTGGGTGCTTAAATAATTAATTCGTTGTTTACCATTATCCATTATACACAAGTTTATTGTCCCTAAATTCCTTTCGGTTTTGCTTACCGTTCTCTACTTCGATGATTTAAATATCAAGTCAAAATCAAGCAAATTAAAAAATCAATACATTCGACCCAAGAAGATAATGAATCTTCGAGGTCACTAGAAAATCTCAAGTTAGTATGTCATGATGGGTTAAAGAATGGTGTTATCACAAAAAGGAACGCACAGAATCTGTGTATAGCAATAATAGCAATCACGGATGGTGTTGCACGATAAAGTATATAATGGTGGTGTGTTCAACGGAGATGGGAGACAAAGTAATGTAAGCGGTCTCCCTCGGTTACTTACGCCACTCTCAATGCGAATGATAATAAAAAATAACGGAAGGCAAATACGCTGTCTTTGAAATTACGAAAGTGAATGGAAAGATATTTCATGATTCTTTTTCTCGATAACGCCTGAGGGCCACTGCGGCCGGAGTGGTTTCGTTGGAAAAGGAACCGCGGATATCATGAGACCGAGATCTCGGTGGGGTGGCGCGACAAGTGTTGATTCGTGATGATGTAGACGGGAGAGCAGGCTCAGTGGAAGGTGGTACGGGTATGCAACCTGGATCAGATGAGCGCTTTGTGGAAACAGTCCCGTCACGTTTCACGGGTACCGTGATCAGAGAATCCGAAATGGAAGCACCGGTAGGTCGTGGCCGACCGGAGAATACTACAGTATCTAAATCAGATTGGATTGGAGAACTGGCTGCAGCGACATGACGGATTTGTGGTTTAGAATAGGTTACATTGGAATCAGTGAAATGACTCGCAGATCCGGTTGTCTTTGCAAGGTAGATTGCATTGGAAGTTGATGGAGAAGATAAATGTCCAGGGGTGTACAGAACGAGCCTATCGGAGGAGGGGAGCGATACACCGTGAGAAAAATTACTCTGGTTGATGAATCTTGTACGAATATGCGAAGTCAACTTTTCACTAGACAGATCTGTTTGCAGTCGACTCAAAGGCCTTCTGCATTTGGTGGGCACCGGAGAAATGCTCCTTCTCAATAGCATCGGTAACTCTTGGCGGTCTTGTGGAATTGAAACCGACAATCCTGGGGACAGTTTCGGAACGTTTGACCCTGTCAAGACGTAGTCGTGCTGTCCGGAGCTGGAAAAATGTGGGGTGAACGAACGGGTTAATAGGTCACTTCCACTAGGCATTTTCTCAAGTTCCGTCTCACTCTGAGCTCTTGGTAACTTCGGTCGCTGAGCGCGGGTTCGCCAATTCAACCAAGGCTTCGAAAAAAATGGAAGTTCACATTTGTTTGAGCAAATCCTGCGTGGACGGGGAACGTTTGAAGTAAAGGGTTGCGGTGGCTCACGACCAAATGACGATTCTCTCTCGAGTAATTCCAACCGAGAAACCGATTCTAAACTGTCATCTGTGTGTGCCCCACTAAGAACGGTAGTGGGAGAATACCAGAGCCAGTCAACAACATCGATATGGCCTCTACTCTGGCCGGTCAAAAGTGGCTGTACTGGAGCGGAAGATCGTTCAGGGCGGTTCAAGTTGTGCAGCGTTCTCAAACTTGACGTTCGAACGAGGGTTGGAAACCTTTCATTGTGGTGCATCTGTGCAGATAACGAGTGGCATGAGAAATAGAGCTAGACCGTCAAGTTACAGCACATTGACGTTTGACAACAACGAGGACGGCCACCCTGACAGTGAGACGAATGAGAACCACAGGTTCCACAATTACACCAACAACGATAAAACAACGAGACATGCATGATACAACACAGAACGGAAACAACACGTCAGCTAGCACTTACCGCAAGTTCTTTGTATCGTGTTCGAGTGTCACAAGATGCACTATCCAGACATGTGTACCGACGGACTATGTGATGTAAATCGGAGTGCAGCCTGTCGGTCAGTGAAGCAGCTTGTGTGGCCTGATCTGTGAGATGTTGTCGTGCTTTTATTTCCTCCTGAATACGAAGGCAGCACGCATTCACGCGATCTTGAAAACGTTCCAGTTCTGGCGACACGCTGGTAGCTCCGTTAAGACGCTGGTATTCTTTTTTCAACTGGTGCAGTAATGGTAGCTTAGTCTTCATTTCGGTCAGCAGATTATCCAATTTCGCGGTACACATGGAATTCGCCAGTAAATGGTCGGCACGTTTCGAATGTCCGCGCAAGTCTTGGTGACTCGCGGTTCGTCGTAAACGATGTGGCTGTTGGAGGGTGAATTGGATTTCCCGTTCTTTTTTACGAAGCCATGATTCGAATTCGGCTTCACATAACTTTTGTTGATCCCAACAATCGTGCAGATCAAGCAGTTCTTCAATATATTTCCTTATCTGTCGGGGATCAATAAATAGGAACGGAAATTTTGATTAGAGGATCGACCATCGTTTTAGAAAGTGGATTTAAATCTAATTTGCATGTATTTAGCAAGAGGCGAGCGAAAATGAGTTTCTTGTTGGCACACACCTGAAGGCGAATTTTTTACGGATAGATAACGTGCTGGCGCGCTGGCTGGCTGGATGGTTGGATGGATGGATGGATGGATGGATGAATGGATGGATGGATGGATGGATGGATGGATGAATGGATGGATGGATGGATGGATGGATGGATGGATGGATGGATGGATGGATGGATGGATGGATGGATGGCTGGATGGATGGATGGATGGATGGATGGATGGATGGATGGATGGATGGATGGATGGATGGATGGATGGATGGATGGATGGATGGATGGATGGATGGATGGATGGATGGATGGATGGATGGATGGATGGATGGATGGTGGGGTTTATGATGAAAAATGCATGGGAACGGGGAGGTTTAAATAATCTACGTACGTGTAGACAGATGTGATTTAACAGGTTGGTCGTGTCAATCTTATGCTTACAAGCTCAACTTGTTTAAGCTCATCATTGTTTGACAAAACCATTCAAAGCGACTTGTTGAAAACCTTTCCAGTATTCTTTTTATCACTTCAGCATGACCTTTATTGCTTTAATTAAGGAATCACAGAATGGTAAAACTGGATGTTTATCGAATGAAGAGATCCGGGAGATGGGAGCACGATTATTCCGGTACTAAATGTGTCACATGACAATGCTACCGGTGCACCGGAAAGATAAGTGCGGATAGATAAGTAACTTAAAACCAACTGTGGCACCTGAAAGCTGGAATAAAACACCTGTAAGCACGTATCGAGAATGTGTTTGGTTAAAGGTCGCCACTAGTTTTCGACCGTTGATACGACGGTGATCAAAATTACGTAATTCATGGAGCGCTCGTTGAGAATGATGACGATGATAATCATGATGGTAACGATGTTTATGGTTGTGATCGTGCTAAAGCAGACTGTGAGGGGGAGATTGAGATAAAATCGGTAGGAAAGATCAACATGAAGATGACGATTGTAGTGGTCGTGGTCGTGGTAGTCCCCGTCGTGATTATGAGGAAGATATTTAAGAGAAGGGTGAATATAATAAGACTGGCAATGCTTGTTTTACAGCTGAGGTCGTGGCGTCGTTGATGATGGCGATGACTATGACGATAGTATATCAAAAAGTGGCTTGAACCTCAGATGAGAAAAATGTATAAAAAAACAAGCATACCTCAGAAGCCGAGCGATTCAAACATGTCTCCAATTCCGCAGCACGACGCCTTAATTCCTCGCCAGTGACGTTCAGTCCTGTTGGTTGTGACCGAGTGGACACAATTGGTTCGGCTGACATGATATCAGCCAGGACAACAGATGGATCAGCTTTTCGTTTGATCATTGCGGTTAAACAAGGATCCAAAACTGGCTGAGCGGATGCATCCGTTTGACAGCGGTTCTGTTCGGTTGATAGTTCTTGACTGATAACCTGAGTGGAATAATCATAGGTAATTCGTTGTGCACGCGAGAGAATCAAATGAGACGAAACGTTCGAATTCCCAAAGTGTGACACTAGTATGGTATGGTATGAAAGCACAAGTCTGATCCAGGCAAAGTGCCGCACAGTCAGAGACTGCACGTGGGCTAAGATACTGTCAGGTTGCCCAGGCCTAGACAGATATGAGGAAGAAAAGAGAACAGGAAACGGCAGTAGGACTCCAGCCTGTTTCAGCATGCAGCTCACTACCTCTGGCCAATCAATTTAGCACTAGTAGGTTCCGTGAGGAAAAGAAATATTGCCAACATAATCAACGTCGTATGCGTTCAAGTTGGATTCACATATGAGCGTGATTCTGTCCATCGGATGTCCACAATTGTTCAGTTGGGGATAAAATTCAGATGTACGTTAGTACTTGATTCCTAGATGCTAATATGTACTAGCTTTGTAGTTTAACCCCCACCGCGCTTGCACGTTTTTGAAAATGTGCTTCACGCTATTTCCCAACATACCCAGATGTAAAAGAGTAACCGCGACATTGAAAGCTCATTTGTATGCAACTCCATCACACACATCACGACCGGTTTCTTGCTGTTTGCACTCACAAGGTAGGGACAGTAGGATTAGGATCCGCATGCGCATGAGCTTTTATTTTCATGGTCATGGGTTTTAAACCCAGTCTACATGAGTGGGGGATCATGTGATAGAACAGGTTGGCCGTACCAACCTTACCCAACAGTGGCATACAAGCGTAACTTGTTTACCATTCTTCGGCTGTTTGATGCGCATGCGGATCCTGATCCTACTGTCCCTGCCTGATGAATGCAAACAGCACGAAGCCGGTCGTGAGGTGTGTAAGTGATGGAGATGCATGCAAATTAGCTTTTATTTTCATGGTCATGGGTTTTAAACCCAGTCTACATGAGTGGGGGCTCATGTGATTGAACAGGTTGATCGTACCAACCTTACCCAACAGTGGCATACAAGCGCAACTTGAGTAACCGCGACAGTTTAGCATCTTGTCTCTTGGGAAAATTGGTATCATTTGTTTCTCTTCTTGCTAATGAAACCACAGTCTTATGGGTCTCAGCAGTGACACATGGAAAAACGTATTTATCGATCAGTGACTCACAATAACTCTTGTGTATATGGCTTCCGATTCACTGAGTTCTGCTCGGATATTTTCATACTTCAATACCGGAGCAGATAGCTGGACCTCACCCGATTTCATAACACCTGACTCATCGGAACCGGATTGTGTGTCCACACTGAGTGACACGGATTCCGGATAACCGACACCTCTTCGTGAGGGCAGTCTAGGGCGTCGGGACCACCACGCGGGTAATTCAACTTGTAGCAGGTCAGCCGCTCGAGCCGAGACGGATACAAAGTTGGCCCAACGCTTTTGCAAGTCAAACAGGCGATCCTGTGAAGAAACAAGAGTCACTCGGTGATTTATTTTAAAAAAGGATGGCCCAAATTATACACAAATAGCAAGCAGTGCATACCTTGATTTGAGAAGACATAGAAAGCAAGCTCCCATGGCTTACAAACAACTGAGAGACTTCATCTTCGAAAACAGTTGTATCATCAGATCGCGATGTCTTCGTTCTGGTTTCATCTTTCAGATCCAATACAAGGGATGGAACTTCCAACGCACCTTGCAGAGGAATAGCTGTCTCAAATGAGGCAATGTTTTCAAAATCACAGTAATGCTCTGCTTGCGAGAGATTGATCGCATTTCGTCTAAGTGCCGCGAGATTAGTCGAGACGTATTGATCCAACTCAAGCGAGATGTTTGCATTAATCTGCCCCAGCTGTAGAATCGTTTCAGGGCCTTTGATGGGAGTAGCATTGAGAGCCATTAACTTCAACGACATTGACAATAACCAATCTTGCGCGGTTCTGAGTTGGGAGTGGAATGTGTCAGTTTGGTTCCAGCTTGCTTTCGCGGCGGACAGACGGACCTGAAAAGCACGACGAAGAATAAAGTCCACTCGAAAACATAAAGACCGTAATGATTCGGTTAGCACAGTTTGTTGGTAACGTTTCGCTTCTGATACGAAAGGTTCGTCAGACCAATTGTGTCAGTACGAACAGGGATCATGATGTGGGGAATGTGGGAGATGTGAGCAAATCATAATAAGGGATCAGGATTGAATTGCATTCACCTGGTAAATCCTAAGCCGGCTAGTAGGAATGCAGTCAACAAGGGGAACGGGGCATGAGATCCTAGCACATGCACGGATTTCGCAAGCAGGCAAATCAGTCAGCAGACGTTGATCAAACATACAGACAACCAAAACAGTTAAAGGATTACACAACATGCATGATGTGCATTAATCTCGTCTATCTTAACATGCTCAGCACAGACCACGACCAGTACAGTTCTTTGCCGAGGTGAATGTAATTCAAACCTAATCTCTGTTCGTTCTAACACCCTTGGTCTGACTAAGCTCCAGTGACAGAAGTGAAACGTTACCAACAAACTGATTCATTACGAACTTTCTTTTCGTGAATACGGTTCCCTGATCGGTCACAAACATGCTCGAATATATTTTATGATACTTCAACAAAGTTAGATAAATTATTATTAACACAAGAAATTTTAAATGGGCATGCGGAATACCCTTAATGCAATAAAATACTTGTCATTGCTCTGTAAAATAGTTCTAGAAAATCACATTCAATCAGCCAGTCACATACTGAACATGTGCAAGCTTTGATGAAACGCCATACTATCACACACACACACACACACCAACGCCAAGATCGAGTTTGTTTAGTGTGCCCTTTGATCAGGCAGGACAGCATGAACAGGTTGCACCTGCTATGCCACACAAATTTGAACTTTGAGGACAGGTCAATCACATGACTACAAAGAACTTTTGGATTGGGTGACAAGTACGGCTTGGAATCGGTAGACTAGGGGCTCAGTATGATTACCCCATCTCGTTTAATAATCAGACCACATTATCTAATCACCCAACTTTTTAGATAAGGGGCTATACCGAATAATCAATATTGGTTATCACGATTGCAAGTTGAGCGGCCGGATAACAAATTCCGCATCAGCGAGAAGTGAACAACAAGAGAAAATAAAAAGTTGACGAAAGAAGAGTACCTGGACTTCGGTGGTCATCTTTTTCAAACGACCCTCAACCTCGTTCACTGTCTCGGCGCAGGTTGCGTTTGGCTGAAGTTTAACCAGGTTCTCGCTACATCGCCTGAGGTTGTCCAGGTGTTCTTCAATTCCGTGCGCTTCCCAAGACAAATTCTGGTGAAATGAACAATATACACACATTTCAGAGAATAGTAATGCGGAATTTCAAAGGGGCGAAGTGTAGAATGGATGCTTGATCACCCAGCTGAAAGACAGCATCAGTGAAACTTGTTCTGAGGAAGTCTGATGCGCGGATTTTTCCCCACACCTAATGTATACAATACTGTATACAATTATTACTGTGGCGTTGACTACGAGGAGAGGGCGTGATCTCCACTCAAAAAGCCGCGAAGTTCCACCGAGATGTGTCTATCAAAACTATCCATTTCTTTTGACAAAATATTTCTGAGAGTTGCTCGCGGTAATGTAGTCCAACGATGAAGCCAACGTTCATTTTCGATTATTATATAAGAATCGTTTCGAGCATCACACCACTTGACTCAACATGTTCGTCACACGCAAACAGCACGAAACCATCATCATTAGTACAATGACGGTAGCGAACACGCACGCACAGCTTGACCCATTCGACTGAAGGGGAATCTGCCTTTTATTTGATCCAGCCAATGATAGACGAGATCCAAGCACAAAATAAGATGATTGGACAATGGATATGGCGCGAAACCACCAATAGGCAATGCCCACTTGCAGGTGGCAGTGTGGACGAGAATCCGGACTGGCATAGAACATTTGTAATCCAAACAGACTTCCCCTTGTCACGACCAGTTTCAGCTAAAGCATCATCAAAGCCCTTTGTGAGCACGCAAGTCAATAGCCTGCTAGGGTTGTTGATTATTTTCGCGCGAACAAAGTTCCTGCGGGCACAATTGATTGCTAAACAAGGATGACACCTCATTCGTTTATGCTGTAAGGCTAACACTCATTCAGGTCGAAAAATAATGTGTGCACTAACCACACAATTAAACAAGACATGCAATACGGCAGGCCTGTTTGATTGGTACCGTGAAACATCATTTCGGTTAGATGTAGCTCGATTGCCCTTTTGGATGAAAGGAAGTTGGAAAATCTAAACTACATCTTCCTGCTGGCATTATCAAAACTAAGCACTCCAAAAACGGAAAATTTCCTTTGATTTGATTGATCGGCTTGGATTCCGGGTGTGTGGATCTGTCATCCAAAGATTGGCTGTGTCAATCTGTGAATTCAAATGATAATTGCATATTTAACCCCGAATACCCAACATACCCGTGTAAAATGGCTACCGACAAATGTAGGAAAATATAAATGACCGACTAGCACCCTTTCGGTAGGTGAAATCATATCATATGAATCATCGCTACGCGTTACTGAAGCCAGAAATAAGCACCGGTCCTATGGAAGTCATTTGACTAAAAATAATTAAGAAGCTCGCGTGATACAAAACATGAATACAACTCAACGAAAGCCGGCGCACGAATGTAAGCAACAATTCACTCACCTCGAGTTGTTCCGCATGTGAACGCTTCAAGCTAAGCAACCGTGTACAAGTAGCCGAAGTGAGATTGACTTCCCATGTGTCAGCCTGGCATAAGCGTAGCAATTTCGTGTGCAATGCCTCGATGTGATGAATTGTTTTTGCGTGAGCTTCGTTCCACTCGGACCAACAGTCCAAGTGAGCACGTAATACCTCCTGTGAATGAGTGATTTGTCGCGTCGTCTGATTGACATTTTTGCGAATAGCGTCCACTTGTTCCTCTGTTCGGGTCCTCAGATTAATCACGTGTGCGACTTGCTCAGCAGATTGCATCAGGGCGTCCAAACGAACGGTGGTTTCCTTCATGAAACGATCGGAAAATAGCTGCAGAAAAAGCGGTGGCTAGGTATTAAATTTGGGGGTCATGAAATGGATCGAATTATTGATTAGAACAACTGCGTTCATATATTCTCCCAACGAAGATTGATTTGGAATGAAGAATGATATTCGAATAAACAGCATAAACATCAAGTATATGAACACCACTGGTTTCAAGGAACGCATGACTCGTCTGCTTATCAAATGTCAAGGTCACGAAACTGAGGAGCATGTTTGGGATACATGCACACACAGTTGTAAAATGTTGGTCTTCAGCTGTCTACTGTGGTTGCCCCTTGATAGTGACGCGGCTAATGATACGGTACAGGCTATTAAAAGCAGGATTTGTACACCGTTCATGGTTCTTGATTTTGCTTCTTGGTCAATGAACGAGGCAAATCATATCCAAACTTGATGCTTTTAGCTTGAGCCGAAATAGGCAGCTTTGTCAACTGCCATTATGAAAACCAATTGGAAAATGTAATTAGATTTAAAACATTCACAAAGTGGTAGCGAAAGGCAGCTTACACGACAGTCGGTAAGCCGACGCTCGACTTCTGCACAATCGACTCTTTCAATCCCTTCGAGATATTCCTTCACTCGGCATGTCAACGAATTCAACCATTCCTCCGTGGAGAGTAATACTTGTTCGAATTTCTCATGTGCGGTTGCGTCCTGTTGAATACGCAACTCGACAGTCTGAAAAGTGCGAACAGAGAACCGAAATTGATCAACTCTGAGTAAAACGTGATCAGGTTTGTCACAGAAACACGGACTCACCGATACCAACTGCATTATTCCCTCGTAGCGATCGGCCATTTGTTGAGCTTTCGCTAACACTTGGGAATTAGGGGCTAAGTCCCGGACACCAGTGGCCAACCTCATGCACAAATCCACATCAGAATGTTTATCCAAGCACGAACTCGAAAATTTCTGTGAAAGGAGATTGAGGGTGGTTCCGAAATAGATTGCATGGCCGTGGGGAGTATACGTGAGGAGATAAAACGCGCAACCAGTTAAGCAGAAAACCTAGTACGTGAAGGCCTACCGATAACATCCAAAAGTTGCATGTCGCAAGACTTTGACATTCACCTGGATGTAAAAAGGTGGTTTACGTGTGCATATGGCACTAATAATGAAACATGATTTTAGAAAGAAAACCAAGATTATCTACTTTGGAGGAAAACGACTACTCCAATAAACAATATAGTTATTCACCAGTCCGTAAACACTATTTGTCTTCAATATTCACTCTCAAAAATGATTCTAATCGCTAACCGGTGGCCTTCCGCTGGTATGCAAATTGGCTGGTATGACGATCGACGAGGTTAAGTCAATTCCCATCATGATCGCCGGGGGCATTTAGCTCTTACCGGTGAGAAAGTAGGAAATTCCAAGCCCTGAATGAGGCAATGATTCACGAAATGAAAGACTGCACGTGTGTCAGGTAGATGGCTTGGTTGTCCGGACAAAGACAGACTTATAGGAAAGTGCAAATAGTAGTGAGACGGTAGTGTGTTCTCGCACGCAACTCATTTTCGATGATATTCAAATTCGCATGAAGTAACTGTGATTGGCATAAGCTTTAGTTAGTACAGTTATTCTATCCGCCATTCCAGATAACCCATCTTTAGCTTTGGAAAAACATAGAATATCTTAATTAGTCCATATAAAGCCCTCTGGCGATCTAAACCACAAGTGGCATACAATGTACAAAATCTTGATCTTATACATATATACATACATAATCACATTCACTTCCATAATCAGCATTACCGCTATCATCATTTTCAGTCAACTAAAGCTACATGTGACTGTGGCTCACCTTGAAATCTTCAACCAATTTGCGCCGTTCTTTGGCCGTTAAGACCGATTGTTTATCTATCTCATTCGTGCGTGCCTCAGCCTCGTTCATCCATTGTTCTAGGGCCTCCAAGTGATTGAGAAATTCCTCCCAGCGACTAATCAAGTTACCGAACCAGGCAATCTCCTTCTGGATATCGACGAGTCTACTCAACCGGTTGAGCAAGTCTTCAATGTGGTCTTGAATCAAGGTGCTCAACGGTAAGTACAAATCGACCGTGGAAACAGACTGGTCCACATCACCGGAATCTTCACTCAACCGTAAATGCGATACCAATTGTTCACCGGTTTTGGTGACACGGTCAGATAACGGAAAACCACGTTCTTTGATCGCCTGATCCAATTGTTCAAGTATAGAAACACAATGTTGAGCATCAGAGAGATGTATGATCTTCATTTGCATGGGTACTGGTCCAAGCGGTTCGTCATGAGTGTCATAATCCGTCATTTCGTTCGGGGTGACAAATCGCCTCATTCTAGATTCAATTTCAACTAACCAACGAACGAAAGACTGAGCCGCGTGTTCAAAAAGGCGCAGAAAATTTAACCTTGCGAGCAGTTCTTCGCGAGAACATTTGATAGAATGTGATAATCGATCACAACGATCTTGTAGCGTTTGATAGTTTAGATTAGTGTTGGTGTCAGAATAACTCAATTGTTCGATCCTTTGGAGTTTTAAGCTGTGTTCAACTGAAGATACCTGTAACTGTCCCAGTGATTCGATCGCTTCAGCAGTCCGCGTCTCGATGAACTCGAGGGATTTGTCGAACTCGCCAAACGATTGAGCCACCGCTAAACCTAAAGCAACAGGACTGGCGTGTTGATTGATCATGCCTAGTTGAATTTCCGTTGTAGCGAGCCAGGAAACCAATTCATCTTTGAGTTCGTTTTTGCTTGTCATTGTTGAAATGACTTCTTCCACTTGAGATTGTAAATGTTCTACACTTGTTAATAAGTTTTTGTACTCGGTTTGTACATAAGAACACAAGCCATGCAACGTCTTACTAGGACTATTGTCTAGACTCGATTCTGATTTTAAAAATTGTTTCAACATACTTATCTCCATGCGCTTTTGTCTTTCTTGCAACGACAATTCATCTTCCACTCTGTCCATCCAGTGCTCTATTGTTTGAACGTGATCTCTACCGCAAATAACACGATTCATTAGATCTGCAACTTGTCGACGCAACGCGGTCATGTCGGTAGTGGAGAAATCGAGAAACTGCTCGGTGACACTGACCGGAATTCCCTCAGACACTTCACTCAATTGGACCCTCAAATCCCTCATCCAGGTTTCGTACGTGTCACAAGCGGATTTTAATTGTTGCAGCGTGCGAGATGCGGTCTGTGATAATTGCATTCGCCGATCACAAAGATTAACGATGGTCTGGTAGCGTTGTGTGAGTTTGGTCGCACGAATCAGAATCACATCACCAGCATCACATACATCGGATGCAGTAGACGAATGTCTCAACTCTACCGAACATTGTTCAATCAACTTCCGGGCTCTACCAATGAGTCCAGCAACGGTCGGTTGTTTCGAGACAATTTGTGAGCGAAACGTTGCGTCTCGTTCCGACTGACTAGAGAATGATTCCAGCACGTGCGCAACATCGCTAGGATGATTCATGATGAGAGCATCCTCGTGAAATCGTATCCATTCTTGGTGAGAAAATTCGAGCAGTGAATCTTCCGTCACTGAAAGCCAGCTCGATAAATCGTCGTGATCTTGCGCATATTCGGACCAACATTTAATGTAAGCCTCAAACCGTGTGATGTGCTCGTGTAGCTGCTTTGTGAATTCTCGAAACTCTTGTTCGGATAGATGGACCAAGGAGGGAGCCGTTTTCAATTCCACTTGAATGTGACACAAGTGAGCAAATAACTCCGCCGCTGCATCAGTAACACCTTGTAAATGCTGCTCAGCATTTTGAACATTGCTTGTTTTGATTTGGGTCAACTCATTGAAATGAACACACAAACGCTCGGTTATCACTTGCAGACGATCAGCGTCTTCGGTCTTTTCGTTGGTTGACTCTAAGTTTGCTAGCCTAACCTTCTGAAATAGGTTAGACACATTCAAGCGACCTTGATGCAATAATCGTATGAATTCGTATCGCGCAGCGATGAATCGCTTCGACAGGTGCAGCAATTTTTTCAAGTCCTTAGATAACTCAAACAATTGGTTTTCTGTTTCACGGAATTCACACCAAAGGCGGTCCATTCTTTCCAAAGACGATTGTGATGGTACGTTTGAAGTTGGAAGACGATCGGTAATTAGTTTTTCCAGAGAGCAATGTTTTTGTGCAAGGTCGTTCAATTGATTCATATCCGCTTCTGAGTATTGCTGTACTTCAGCCAAAAGCGTCTCGGCGGTATGCAACTTAGGGGTGAACCATCGTGTAAGCTCACTGATCATGTATTCTTCTTCCAACCCTGAGGTCAGGTGGCTTAAACGAATCATTAATTCATAAAGTTGTGATCGGTCATCCTGCTTGATCACCTGGAATTGTAGTTTGATCGAATGAATGAGACGCTGAATTCGCGTAAAGCTGGTGTCGAATTCTGTTTGAGACATGAGTTGTTCGGATAGTTCACCACGCAGTCGATACAATTCACTTCGGTGTGAATCCCACTGGGAGAAAAACTGTTCCATGCAAGTATTGAGCAAACTACTTCGAACAGCGTTGACCGACTGTCCTTGTACCGGTACGAGATTTAATACGACATCGTGAACAGCGTCTTGCAAACGATCTCTTGCGAGACGACCGTGTTCTAAAAGGTTAGATTCCAACGATTCAAGCTTATCAAGACGCTTGATTATGGTGTCGTAAAAATGTTTTGGTGAATCTTGACTGACCGAAGGCAAGTGTTCATCGCAGAGTATGTTTTTCGCCGCAGACATGTCAGCACGAAGCCATTCAGTCGTGGTGGTAATGCAATTCTTGAAATGGATCCATGTCGACAGTTCAGAACGAACTTGATGTTGTAATCGATCGTAGCTGGCGATTGAAGACCGATATCGCGACTGCAGAGAACAAAGACGCTGTCTGTAGTACAAATACTCCGAACCACCTCGTTCAACCAGTTGCTTTAAGCACGGATTTAGACGGGCCAACAGATCCTCCCCAGTTTGAGAGTAAGTGCCAATGCGAGAATTCAACGCGTCCTCAGTGAATTCCAGTTCACATATCACAGTTTGGACCCACGACAGATCGGTGATTGACGCACTGCAGTCGCTTGCGATCTGCTGCAAAGCGTTACTAATTTGTGGCAGCGCTTCATCCGCGTCAGATAAAGAAGACTCCATACGTTCGAACAACATATCCACACTTTCTGTTATTTGTCTCACGTTCACTATTTGACTTACCATCCGGTCAATGTTTCGAGAAAGACGTATCGCATTAGCTTGCAAGATTTCCACTGATTCAACGCACGAACGCCGACAACTGGAATTGTCGTCAAAACCATCAACCCCATGTGCGAGTAAGAACAAGTTACGAATCTGTTTAATCATCACGGGGGACTCAGAATCGTCTACAGTATCTTTCGTTACAGTTATATTCGCTAGCGCTTCGTTGGAGCCGAGTTTCTCAAGAATATTGCATAGCATATCGAAGCGGAATGTGGAGGATTTCTCTTCGGAAGTAACCGATGAACTGACACCATCGTCATCCGCGGACCGCTTTAGCTGGTCGCTCAGATCAATAAATTGTTTCCATGTATTACTGAAACTCGATGCGAACGAACTAAGTAATTCATAGTATTGCTTTGCTTTCACATCCAAACCGGTGGCTTGCAACTGCGAGTGATTAAGCTTCATCTCGAGCTGATCTAGCATGGACTGCGTGTGTTTCGCTACGTCTAAGGTGGTGCTATTCGGAAACTCGTTAAAATTCGTTCTCAACTGCGCCAGTTTCGTTTCGCATGAAGCCAATTGAGCACAAACCGATTTCACGCGTTCCGAAAAACCAAACACTTCTGAAGTTTGTGCAGCGTAGGTTAACACAAGAGACATGCCAACTTGACTGTGAACGATACCTTCTTCAGAAAGCGAGGTCGGATGTTCGCTAGTTGCTGGTTCTTTCGTTGTAGTGAACCAGGGGCATCGATCCGTTAAGCTAGAAAGCTCACGGTTATGGTGATCTAGCGTTTGTTCTAACTCCTCTACCCGTCGGACCAATTCTATCCAATCTCGCTGTGTGCGGGTCAACTCCAGATGACACTGCTCAATCATCCGACCAATTTCATCCAGGGAAACTTGAAGTGAATTTACATGTTCTTGAGCGGAGTTTCTACCATTTTCGTCTAGGAACAACGCAAGAGACGTGAGTTTAGAACAAACATAATCCACCTTTTGGCAAATACTAATTCGTTCCTCAGAAGCCATATCGAGGGTGTGAACTGCGCTTTCAATGTTCATTGTGGTTGTTCTCTCCTCCGACGATTTGTCTCCATTCAAAAACGATTGAATTCGCATTAATGATGAGTTCAAATGCTGAAGATCCTGTTCAGCAGAATCCACAGACGAGTACCACTCTTTCAAATCTTGCTCACGACCTTTCCACAAAGATTCCAATTCCAACATGCTTTTGCACAAATGCTCAATTTTCATCGAAATCTCACTCCGCATCCTTGCGGATACGTTAGATTCATCAGCTTTCGGGTCACTAGCATCAAACTCGGCAGGAAGAACCAACGCGATGGAGGTCCATTCTCTATAATTCAATTTAAGTTGAATGGCCAACTTAATCACAGGGTTCTCCGCTTGTTCCGCACTTATGTGATCAACATCCACAGATCCAACATGTTGTAGAACTAGATGGATTGTACGGACGTGTTCAGATAAATCTTGTGCACTGCTTACAGATCGTGCGTACTGAGCTTCTAGCCAATCTCGCAGTTGATGCAGTTTGGAGTTCAACCCATTATGCGACTCTTCAAACAGCTTCCAGCGCTCGATACCGTGTGACAAGTTTGACGCCAGCTGTTCAATTTCCGAGTAAATATCTCGCCAACAATCTTGTAACTGCAGTGACTGGAGGACAACGGCTGCTCGGAATGTCGACCAATCATATTGTTGATCCGTCTGATCACAGGAGGTGACATGGCTGGAAAGGCAAGAGTGCATATTGGATTTCACCAGGTCCAAACGGCGCTGCGCTTCTGGTTCCAAAAGTTTCAGATCCTGTAAATGGGACAAAGTATTAATAAAAGACTGGATAGATTATTTCAGAAGGATAATTGGTTGGAAGAACGTCATTTTGAATAAAGCCATTCTGTAATCCGAACACAGTAGTGCAGAATTGAGGAGGTTCGATACCCCAGATATCAACAAGAATCAATTATAATTATAATATCCACAGTACCTACGGGTAGCTCCAGTTGCAGTAGCTCAAGGCGGCAGAGATGTCATGAGTTAACCCACCCATTTTACTACTGAGAATGACAAGGAAACCGGGATGGGAACATTTCCCAATGGAAAACCATGAGAATTCAATAAACGAATTCGAAAAGTAATTTATTACGAAGGTTACAAACACGTAACTCATACAACAAGATTGTGGGGCGAAGATTGTGCACTATCAGAAGAAAGTGAGGTAGGTTTAGTTAATGGAGTGATTACCAGTAAAGACGGCATCATACTAAAAGCATGAATTAGTGCGTCCGTTTTGCTCGTCATGTCTATTGTGTGACTCATTTCTCGAACATTTGGTACAAGTAATTGCCATTTAGTCTTAGTTGTCCTTATCAGATGGAAATAGCGAGATGAGATCAGAGATATAGTCCCATACACAGCTGGTTTTGATACACATGTAGCAAGACTATTTGCTTAGGCTAAAAATAAAACCGAGTGATGCTTGTGATATCGTTCAATCGCATTCTCAACACATTTCATGAAGATGTCTCACAAATTGATAACATCAATTAAGCCGGATATTCCAACTGTGTAGCATAACCGGGCATCATTCTTGCCCACCATCATTGCCCCATATAAAATTTCCCAGAACCTTTTCTCAGATAGTGATCTAATAAGAAGCCAGCCATGCGAAACAAACGCTGCGGTAGTTTACAAGGTTGCAAATGCTTAAGGTGATATTTGGAATAATCTTCCGTGCCTCTTACAACTGAGTCCAGTTCCTAATTTGCTCGAGTGACTTTTCAATCATTCGGGCTGCTGTCGTTAATCAAATAAATGACAAAGGGTGGTAACTTGCACTTTAAAACTGCTCTGCGCTGGACAGATAGAAATCTCCACCCGGAAAGGGTAGTCCATTTAATGGAAAGCAAACACTGATTCCAACTACTCTTTGTTTTCATGAATATCAAGGGCAAATTAAGTTCCAAGGGCAAATTCGGGCCACTGAACAGAAGCCGGTTATAAAGCACCGTTCATTTTCAACAACACGACCTGATGCGAGATGACTCGGACAAACGCCGAGCGATGCTGAGAACCTCATCCTTCGATGCGATTCCCGAAGAACTCTATGGAATGACATCAACGTAGTCGATGTATCATTACAAATAGGATTGTTGAGCAAATGTGAGTAAAAACGCGGTTGCATTCACAACAGATTGTGCGTGCACAGTGAGGAGTTACAACGAAATTCGACGACCAAGCATCCACTTACCAATCTTCGCTGTGAACAAAATTACAACATGAAGTGATATGATGACATTAGATTTTTTCTTCAGAAAGTTTACAAAACGGTCGTCAGAAGCATGAAACTTAGTTGGTCTAAAAATTTCCTTCTAACAAGTTTGTAGAGGAGTGTCAAAATACAAAGTACGCACAAGTGCAAAGTTTTATCAAATGATTCAGTGGAATGTTATCGGAGTGGAAAAACACAAGAGATTTCGCGGAGCGGAGCTTATTCTTTACTCGTTTGGGTCCATTACAAGTAGCCGATTTGTTCGACAATGCGTCAAACTGGTTGGCTTAACATCACCATCCTCGTCAAAATCACTGTCAGAATCACGCTTATGGAAAGGATTCAATTTATAGCAAGTGCCGTATATTTAATTGCAATACAGCTATAACACACACTGGTGGTGAGGCCTAAAACTTCATGGAAGCTAGCTAAGACTAGGCACATAAACACTGCGATGAGTTGCCTATACATATAACAAATAGATTTAGATCATTGCGGCAGATTTCTTGCGGCTTTCATTGCGATGATTGACCCAAGCAAACCAATCACTCGACGTGCATTGAAGAGCATTTGGAAGGAACGTCCAAACGAATGCTGGACCGCGATTCGCAGCAACGTATAACGAAGCACGGATATATGAGGTGCAAGGTGAAATTCAGAAGACGATAGGATCAGTCAAATTGAAAAAGATTTCCGTTTGTGAATCTCTAAATGTTGACGAAACAGCCAAAGTCAAGCACTTCCAAAATAATAAGCAGATGTCGCGCTGCTCGTTCACAACACTTGCTTGAATGCATGTTTGATTCGAGGTGTAGGCACCTCATCCCAGTGTGTCTGTGCTTACTCTACAGGTACAGTAGCATTTTAGGTCCCACCCTTCCCCATCTTTTAGGAAATTTTAATATGTCATCGTTGTATGACAGTCAAGCACTTGTTACCGGTGTAATGCTGTCGATGATGGTGATGATGATGATGGTGATGATGATGATGATGATGATGATGATGATGATGATGATGATGATGATGATGATGATGATGATGATGATGATGATGATGATGATGATGATGATGATGAATGTTCCTTAGCAGTAGGCGGATATACAATAGATAAAAGCAGCTCAATTGTAGTGTGTTCCTGTGGACAACTTATTATTAGTGTCATTCCGCATAACTCAGTGTTATATACGCAGCTTGAAAGCGGATGGGATATATCGTTACATGTAAAATATTAACTGGAAGATGGCATTTTATCTTGCACCTCTGTCTTGAAGCAGTAGTGGTCAGCAATGTCGAATCAAGGCGCCCATTTACAGGCATGTTAGCTATAACTAGTTCAACATTACTCCTAGATAGTCAATACAATTACAAAAGTATATATATATATATATAGCGACAAAAGTGTATGAGAAAACAAGTTGCGCTTGTATGCCACTGTTAAGTAAGGTTGGTACGACCAACCTGTTCGGTCGCATGAGCCCCCACTCATGTAGACTGGGTTTGAACCTATGACCATGAATGTGTGTGATGGAGATGCATGCAAATGAGCTTTGTAATGAGAAAAGTTTGAAGAATGAGCTACAGATTAATTGATTGTTATTCTTCCGTTCTTACCTTGACCAATTCCAAGCGAGCCTGCAGCAAATGCCGGTCCCCGGTCAGACAAGTATAATTTTGCAACGTTTCTTTCATTTCACTTAACCAACTGGACATGGAGGCCCACGACTCACTCAGCTTACGATGTGCCGTGAGCGATCGTTCGCAGTGCAAAATCAGCGTTTGAGCACGAGGAACAAGTGAGCATTGTTGGTCAAAGGATGTTGGAAATTCAACCAACCTGCCTCCCGGGAGCGGAACAATGAACGGGGTGGAAATCGCAAGGCCGAGGGAATGTTTGAATTGTGTGAGGTTGAAGCATTTTCCCCCAAGTTTCTGAAACAAGATCACCGCAGATGGGTAAAAGGAAAACATCATAAAAGGAAAAAGAGTACGCTATTTAGAGAGCCCAATTTTGCTTTTTTCTGGAAGATTTCAAAACAACGTACAGCTGAATAGATATCTTATTCCCTTTATCTCAATGAACATTGAAAGTTTGTAAACCGGATACTACTAGATAAAGGTTTAACTAGAAATATGACACCCATGGAACACATTATCCAATAAATTTGCTGTTCACTGGAGCGTTAAAGAAAAATGCTACCAGAAGAACAAGAAACTCAGCAGAATATTTCTTTCGAAGAATCAAGAACGTGAAAATGTAAGATGATAAAATGATCGTCCAGTTCGATATCACATCATTATTCACCTTAATCGACACAACACTTGTCAAACAGATCATAAGGTCATGAAGGGACCGAAAGAGGAACAGACAACAATGGGAATCGATGAAGTAGCGAAAGTATCCTGCAACTGCTTTACTGGTGCCTAGAATATGAATAGACAAAAGGAACACCGATGGGATCATCTATATCCAGCTTAGTGACCGAAACAGTCATGCAAAGACTCAAATGTATTGCCATCCAATCGATAGAACCGAAAGTCTGTGTTCGCTACGACACCTTCGTAATAATTAAATGAACAGAAGTTGCAGACGCACGTCGTACGCCAAAATTGGATTTTCGCTGGAAGTAAATTTAAATGGTAAACGAAAATTCAAGGAGGTCTACTATTCCTGGATGTACAAGTGGAACGAAGAAGGAACGGACAATTGCAGACATACGTTGAAAATGATACGTATTCGGACTACATATTTAACTTCAACAGTAAACATCAGGTGGCACAAAGATAAATCCAACGACGGATTTCATACTGTTTGAATCAATTAGATAAGAGTATTAGAAAAGAACTACCGTGTTTTTTGAACAGAAAGACGTGATCTGCATGAAAATAAAGACATCCTCCAAATCCACTAAATGGAAAACCAATGATGTGAAACCTACGGGAGTGTAATTTCGAGGGATATGAGCAACACGCACTTGGTCTCAATAAGCGCCTTGAGGCTTGACACGAATCACTACGTGATTATGTGTTTGAACATCGTGGTTCGTTGTAACGAACCCTGTGCAACAGTGGCATTCAAGTATACACTTGTTTACCATTTATCCACTGTGTCAGGGCTCACTGAACCTAATTTTACTGTCTCCACCTGATGACGGCAAACAGCCAAAAACCGGTAGTGGAGTGTAATTCCGGGGGATGTGAGCAACACATCACTTTGGTAATGAATACCTTTAATATAATGAATGTTATTGCATACACGTGCCCCCCTGTAGTACAACCTCAATGATGTGATTTAAAGTTGCAAATTTTAGCATTTTCGACATTGTTCACCGTGATGACTTCGCATTCTAAAGGAGCTGAATTCATGTCCCACGCCTACGAATTGTTAACAGATCAACAGAAGTGATTTGGGCTTACTCGCAGTGAATTATACGTACCTGGATTCGATGAAATAATTCCTTTGCGTCTGTAAAACAATTCATTCTCGCCGACAATGAATTCTCAATCAACGTCTCCGCGGCTCTCGGCCAGCATGGTAACATTGCGGTTAACTCATCAGTGTTGAGTTCATCCCAATTGACAAGGTCTGTTTGCTGTGATTTTAAATCCATCACGCGGCTTTCCAAATCAATCAATTGATTGATGCATTCTTCGCGAAATGAGCACACCTCACTGCATTGCTCGACAAACGCATCCAAATTGGTCCTCATTTGTTCCAGCCGATTTTGTACCACATCCAATTGATCATAAATTTGAGACCAAACATGTCTACTTTCAGTGTTTAACAGCTGAACAGTAGTCGAGCTAAGTTGCAGAGGATTGGAGGAACAAGCCGGCGACGTTCCGTGAAGCACTGAAGATGTTGACTCAATGTTACTCGTCAAGGATTGTAACTTATTTGCGTTCTCTTCTAGACGCTTCAAAATATTTTCTCCAATTGAACGAGCGTCATGCAGGTGTGACACTTTTTCATGTATGTCGTTAATCGATTCCGCAGAGAGTTTTCCATCAACAACAAATGAAACATTCGACAGAAGAGAGAGGGGACCTCCTTGTTCGATCAATTCCATGATGTGGTAAGAATCGAGCCAATGTCGATATTCATTGCATAATTCTTTATGTGAAATTATTATTTCTTGAGCCTCGGCGTTTGCCGCGCTGAGGAGCTACAGGAGAAGAGAAACAATTATTGATGGAACAAAGGATGTTAACAATATCCAAAAATATAACCACGCTTACATGACCGTTTCTGACCAACGGAGTTAGCTGTTGCACAATTTCACTGCAATCATTCGAACCCGAGAGGTTTTCAAGGTCAGACTGAATGAGTTCAAGGTCAGCATCAACCCGTTTCATGGTATTCTGAGCGGACAGAAAAAATGCACGTATGAGCGAACAACTTTACGGCATAAAGTTAGCGAAAGCAATAAACTTATTCCATTCCAACTTCCTACTTTGATTAGACTAAAATGGTTGTCAGTATGGAATCGCTAGAGAAAATCACATTTTTAAATTGCAACCTAACGCCGCGAAACTCTTGACCTGCAAAAACAGAAGAGACTAAGGCTGTCGGATAACTGAAGAGAAAATCAATTCAACATGGTGAACTTAATGCATGACTGACCTCATAGAGTCTAATATGGAACTTGATATTATATTATCGATTCAACAGTTCAATCGGCCGCATCCCTATTTGGTACTTGTTTTTACAAGTGTTGGAATAAGAGTGAGAAGGAAAAGAATGGAAGCATTGATTCATTCATGTTACCTCCGAAACAACATTTGATAGTGTAGTACATACAAAAAGTGTGTCATTTTCGTAATCAACTGGTCAACAACAGCCTCTTGTTGTCAAACTTGGATGAATGTAAATGGGATGGGTAAAGTAGATAAAATGATGTTTCCGAAGGCATAGTTATTGTTGTTTTCATTCTAACATCTGACTAATGAGCACAATTCCTTCATGAATACGTTAAATAAAAGCTTGAAGACTAGTTTGGTGTAAACGCTAGTTTTTAATGGTAATAAAGACGAGGAAATGAATAAAACAGCTTAAAGTTCAGATCTTTCGCTTTAGTTTTTTGAAAACTGCTTCAAATAAACATTTGGTGCCAAATTTCGTACACGAGAATCATTCCGAAATATTTGCGAAACACAACAGAACATGAATGGGTATGCATGTGCCCTGAGAGATATGAGATAAAGCAATTATAGTGTTTATGAACAATTCCACGCTTCTTCGTAAACTCGATTCAGTAACATGCAAATCGTTAGAAAGAATAGAAATCCAAACAACAGAAAACAGAAGAAAAGCTAGCGACCGCAGGATGTGATCGCATGATCGAACATTCTTGCAAGAATCAGTCATGTTTGAAGTCGACCAGCCGAACGTGAAGTATTTAGCTTCGGTAAGAAAGATACGATTGATGAAACGAACGCTGTGCTATAAAGGCTAGTCAGTGGTGACAGAGTATTGATAAAACAATTCAAGTGGGAACGATATATGAAGCAAGTCAAGAGAACAATTAGTGTCTAGCTTTAAAAACTTACGTCCCACCACATGGTTACATTCATCTGTTCAGAAATGACACGGTCTAGGGTCTCCACCATCGAACTAGATCCTTCAGATGAATTGGAAAAATAAACTGTGCGTTGAAGAAGTGTGTTGTTCAATTGTGACCATTCGTCATTTACAGACGGCCCGTGATGTAGTAAGCGCTCCAATGAAACCAAACGCTCTTTAATCTCCCAGGCTTTGTTCTCGTTCTCCAGTAAGTTTTCTCTCTGTTGCATCGTTAAAGTCAGCTCTCGGTTACAACGCTCTTTCAACGACTGCCACATCTGTTCTAACACGGAAACCTTTTCGTCGACCGAATGTGAGATCTGCTCAGCTTCAGTGGCCAACGTGAGAGCTTCCGGAGTACCGGAGAGAAACTCCTCAACGTTTGGAACATCATTCACGATGGTTTTCAGGCTACACCTGGCTTGACAACAATTTTTCACTTGTTCGTCGTCATCCTCCAGTTTCAGTGCCAATTCCTGAAGGTAGTGTGAATGCAAACGAAACGCAACTTGTGGTAACTCGGTAAAAAACAGGAACGTGTGCACATTGGATCAACAATCAAAATGTGTCTCGGCTTGATCTGGATAAAGGGCTTGTATTTTATATAAAGTGAAACTAGCTCCATGACCGCAAGTTAGACGAAGAGTAGCAACATTCGAAACATATTTGGTGATTTATAATCGTGCTTGTTAGTCACCTTGGATTGATTTCGACAATGGATGTACATCACAAATGCTTGATGATCTCATGCGCTCACAGCGTTTCAAATGATTAAACAGTCCGATGAGCTCACAGCGACAAACATCAATCGGCCAATCAGCGGCATTTGCACGCTGATGGCGTGGAGTACGTCCGGCAGCCGGGAGTAGTACTCACCGCTCCAAAGTGAGCGGTAAATCCTTAACTCAGCCATTGGAAGTCGATCCGCCATTCGGCAAGCCGCAGCAAGGCACGACCAATTGAAAGGTTTGGCTGTGCTGTCACGAAATCTAATATATTCGGGCTGAGGAATTTTTGAATATGCATGTCATAAATAATCATTAGGTCCTCACACTATCGCTTGAGTGAGCCGTACCTCGATAAAGGTCACGAAACTATCCTCAAGGCACTCGTCAGTAGTGATGTAAATATAGAAGAAACACTTACACTGCGCTGCTTGTGTTGTGTATCGTAGATGCCAAACTATCACTTTTCGAATCCCAAGTGTCATGGTGATAAGCGTGGCATAAACTAAGGATGACGTGGAAACAAAAAAATTCGTCGGTGGAATTGCTAACATGCAAGCAGACTTACTACACACATATCTAGTAAAAATTACGATGCTTGGACTCTAGTGGATGTAACGTTTGGGGAATCTAATCGATGTTCGGTCGCAAATTTGCCACTGACGTAAATAAAGGTTAGCAATTGAAATTGAAATGTCGTGAAGCAGATACTTTACACCACAATCCATTGATATTGACTACGAAGGATAAAAACCGTATCATTATGAACATAAAGAGAATGTGGTTTCCAAAACAACCACTTCGAGAAAGTCAGGGCACATTAAAAAGGTCATCAAAAGCTACCTTCAAAATATTGGTGCAGATTTGGAGAGTGCACAGGTTAGATTGCGATATCGAGGCCTCAAAATCTTTGCTTTCGTCACTTGGACAGCTCTCGACGACCGGGAGTTGATCTAATCGATCGCGGATATTCTTCAGCGTAGATGATGCGCGAACCAATTTTTGGTTGAAGGAAATCCACGCGTTACAAGCACCTTCGATGAAACTTAGCATGGTCTGAGAAGACGAGTTCAAAAATAAGCGAAAAGTGTCAGGGGACGTAAGCAAACACCAATGAACATTGAAAAGTTAAAATACAGAATGACAACAGGCCTCGCCGACTGCCAAAAATGCATCGTCGTAATGTTACGAGCTGAGTTTGTATCGAGCCCAATAAATACTGCAATTAATCTTGAAGGTGGTGACCTTGATATTATCCACAGTATTGATTATTTTGCTGGTCATGCAGATAATCCGGCCTTTGTCAATGATATTTATTACAGCGATACTACATGTATCGCCATGGAATGGTGTGAAGTCCCATGAAATTTATAAAGCACCGATCCAAATATTTTAGCTGCAACAGTGGTAGATACGGGCCCAAAGGAAATACTGGCAAGCAAGCATAATATAAAAACGAGCCATCTCCTTAAACGAAGTCATGGTATATATACCTAGTCAATTGCCCTTGTCGAGCTGTATATGGAAAACGTTGGCAAACATTGGCAAAGGTGAACTCGGTCCACAAGATAAATGGTTGAACAAAATTTGTTGAACTAAATTGAATTGTTCGATGCTAGCCCACACGGCTGACATGCACCACTGAGAGATACCTGAGCATACGTTCTCAGTCGTTTATACTTTTTCTCACAACGCGTCACGAAAAATTGAATAGTGTGTTTCAACAACAGCGGAGGCAATAGTAATCTCATGCGTTAAAAACGACTAGTTGCTGATTCTGTTCCATATGGCGCAACACTTGATCAAGAGTATCCAACGCTAATTCGCGAAGCCTAAACAGTACATCGATTGTATGTATGTATGAAATCACAAGCCTGATCCAGGCAAAGTGCGTACAGCCGAGACTGCAAGTGTGGCTAAGATACTGTCAGGTTGCCCAGCCTAGACAGATATGAGGAAGAAAATGAATAGAAGAGAAATGTAGTGAGACTCCAGCGTGTTTCAGCATGCAGCTCACTACCTCTGGCCAATCAATTTAGCATGGTGTTAGCCGCACAGCACAAAGTACTGCACGATTGCACATCAGTGCATCGATTGGTTGATTGATTGGTTGACTGATTATTGATAAGTTTCATTTTCATTTACTTTCGTGCATGTAGTGCAGAGCTTGCAACATGATACCGCGAGAGAGTTATTTGTTCGTGTTTAAAAACTTTCGGGGGGACACAACAACGATTTTTTGTGACCACAAAATAAGCTGTTAATCTACTAGAGTCATTTTTCCAGAATCAACAGTTGGATACCATGAATAAACTATTCCACTAGTCTAAAAATAAGGTGAACGAATTGGTCACGAAAACCGAACACTTTAAACACTCGCGCAGTATTTCAAAAATGAAAACATAGGAGAGACCCAGACGAATAGAAGTAAGCGACGGAAAGTTATGAATATTATGGAAAGGAAAGAATGGCGAAAAACAATTAGGTTTACCTTGGAAACCTGGTGCAACCGTTCATAACGGATTGAATATTCATTTCGAATAGCATACGGCATGAATAAGTCATCCGGGCAAGAACCCGTATCGTCAACCGTCACCGAATCATCCCACAGCTCGTCATCTTTCCAAGACAATTCCTTCAAGTCGTTTAAACACTTATCAAGATTCTCGTTGAACATGCTTCCGAGTGAGTTGACGCGTTCGAAAATCACACGCCATGAGCTCCATCTCTGTTTGGCGGTGTCGATATCGAGCAATGTCGTCTGACTGAGAAGAGCCGAGATGGCTTGTTCACTTTCCAGCAATTTCGCATCCACACGGCTCAACTGAGAAGACACCCGCGTCATTCGATCGAAAAGTGTTTGCAGGTTGGTGAACAGAGTGCATCGTTTTTCCTCCAGTTCGTGTAATTCACTCTTTTGTGCCGACAAGTCATGGCCAATACGCTTCATAAGTTCAGGTGTGCTATCAGGTTGTAACGAAGTAAGTTGTGCCTCTAATTCAGAGGTATGTTTGATTGAATTGTTTAACAAATTCTGAAAGACAACGGACAAGAAAGATAGCTCAGTTGTCAATGTGTGCTTGGATGGAAAGGCGCCGAGAGAAGAATTGGCTACTAGACGAACGTAAAAAGTCTTCAATTGGCCGTGCAACAAAGCGCAAGTTGCTTTGTGTTTTTGCACACATTCGTCAAAACTCGTGTGCCTCGAAACAGCACGTTTCCAGCGTTTAAGAATGTGATACAGGCGTTCGGAAAAAAGCCTGAAACGACTTTCAACACGGTCCAGTTTCACAAGTAGATCTGGATCCGGTGGCCAGGATCTGTCACCATCCGACAACTGTTCCACTGACAAAGTCTCCGACAACTCTTGACAATTTGAAATGGAATAGCCACGTCGAACAGTAGCAGCGAAGGCAGAGAGAGCTGAGCTGTGTTCTTCAAATGTGGTTACGAGTTCCTGACGGAAGAAAAGGAGAAATGAACAAAAATGCATGAGAGCTGGGTAGCTGTTTCGTGAATAATTCTGAATCTGGTGAAAGAACTCTACAAGGCGAGCGAACAATGTTTCCAGCTAGAGAAAAACGCATTACGCAATATAGAACAATAAAGAGATGGTTTTATCACAATCTTACAACATCAAGACCAACAAAGTGCGGATGGCATGTGCGGTTTATTTGAACTTTTCAGTATTTTCCATGCGTTTTTGGTTTATGCCCAATCTCAGTTTTCAATAGTTAAGTGATCCAAAATGCTAAAACGAAATCAAAACGTTTGCTGTGAAAATCGAGCGACATAGCCATGAAGAAATCGACGACTTGGTATTGCTCAGCTTAACCGCTATGGACTAAACGGTGGTTGGTAAATATCATCACGAGGCGTCGGGCTACAACTTTCATGGTTATGGGATCAATGCGCGCCTTGGCCAGAGAATAAGGACCATTCGTGAGCTCAAATAAGGGTCAAACTGGATTCAAAAGTTAATATTGTGGGCTGACGTGGTCTACGTTGTTGATCGTCTGAAGGATCTGGCTGACAA